>CANXYI010074379.1:0-14060 GCA_948208565.1 Hura crepitans
TGTCCATTACACTCGTAGGATCCATTTTCCTAGGTATAATGGCATCGGGTACTCAATATCTCAATACATCACATGATGTCACAAATATTGATGCAAATGTTCATATCACTATAATTTTTCATATTTGCCTACAATTAAACATATCATGCCTCATCATGCATGTATCACACACATATACCTATCATGTGTCAAAAATCCATTTTAAGCATAGCAACATATTGCATTCATGCATACACGACATCATTTATCAATTAGAACAACGTACACTAGTGCACTTTACGATGCAATTAGGCATAATGCCACACATAAGCATAATAAGTTTTGGTATGGCATTCTAGCACTCATTACATCATTTATACATATTTCAATTCACAAAGATACAATGTGCACACATTTCTAGACAAAAGCACACAATATGGCATTCTCGAGTTTTCATGTACATAATGCACTTATAGCATAAAATCACATTTTCATAATTTTTATCACATTTGAGCACACCGAATTATCACATATTATGCATTTATCATATCATAAGTCACAAATAATTTTTGTAGCATTTATTTCATTTTTATGCATTTAATAACATTTATTTCAATTATGCCATATTATACATAATGCATTAAATGGTTAATTAAGCCAATTTAAAGTGATTACACTTACTTAACAAGGTCGTACAGGACCCTTGAAGTTAGCTCACACCTTTCCCTTACCTCAGAAGGCTCGGATTATTGTTTCACCTATGAATTCAAATAGGTACAAATTTCAATAATAACATCCTAGGAACCCGTGAAAATTAAAATTTGCAAAGAAAAAAGAAAAGTTGGGAGATAGAAAGATACTATTCACCTTAGGATTCTTTTCAATTTTTCTCCTAAAATACTCGTCATTCCAAACGATTTTGGTGTCAATAGACTCATCTCAAAATGCTCATCATTTCAGTGTAAACTCACATGGTGGATCCCTCTAAGGAAAGAGAAATCAAAAAGAGAAAGAGAAAGGAGATGGTGGGCGAAAAAATAGACCTTCAAAAGGGAGGATAATGCCTTGTGTGGATGTGAGAGAGGATGGAAGAAATGCCATTTATATAGTTTTCAAAAATAATATTTTTCTTTGCTTTGAAAAATTTTTATAATCGATAGAAAAATTAGTTTTCCTCTATTCCTATCCCTAAAATTCCATAAATTCAAGCCCTAAATCCTCTCCAAATCTCATGCCCAAATTTTGACAATAAATTGAAAAATTAATTTATTTTCTATCTTGAAAATTGGGTAAAAATAGTTCTTGAACTCAGAAAATTCTGATTCTAAAGCCATTAGACTATTCAGAATATTTGAGTATCAAGTTGTCATATTTTCAGATTATTTTGAGCAACTTTTAATTTATTTTACAATTCAGCTTTACCTATGGTACTATTCATAGGACACTATTGTAAAATCTTAATTAGTATTTTTAACCATCCGAACGACTTCAGATTGGCTTTAAACATCACCTAAAATTCTCTTGTAATTAATACTTCTTGTCTATACACTTAGTGCGACTCAGGTCTTAAGAAGCACTATTCATCTCTGGAAGTACAATTCACGAGAGTTGAATTTTTGGGTCATTAGATTTCTTCCCCTCTTAGAAAAGATGTCATCCTCAACATACTTAGTTTAAACAACTGTGATCCCACATTTGAGCACTGCTTTCCCAATTAACATCTTCCATATCGTGATGTCGCCATAAGACTTTCACCAATGGCACAATCTTGTTCCGCAATTCCTTGACCTCTCTGGCTAATATACTAATAGGTTCTCTTCATATAACAAATCTAGCCTTATTTCCACATCAGCTGTCAAAACATGTGAATGGTCCGATCTATATCTCCTCAGCATCAAGGCATGAAACACATCATGAATCTATTATAACTCTAGAGGTAAAGCTAGTCTATAGGCCAATAGACCCATATGTTCTATGATCTCGTATGGTCCAATGAACCTCAGACTTAACTTCCCTTTCTTACCTAATCTCAACACCTTTTTTCCATAGAGATACTTTTAGAAAAACCTTATCACTAACCTCATACTCAATATCTCTTCATTTTAAGTCTGCGTAGGATTTCTATCTATCTAAAGTAGCCTTCAGTCTTTTTTTGATAATCTTCACTTTCTCTTTAGCATCTTTGACTAAATCCAGTCCCATAAGCTTGTACTCACTAAATTCACTCCAACATAAGGGAGTTCTACATCGTCTCCTATAGAATGCCTTATAAGGACCCATACCTAGACTCTCTTGGTAACTGTTGTTGTAAGCAAATTCTACTAATGGCCAATACTTATCCCAGCTACCTTTAAGCTCTATGGCACATGCTTGAAGCATATCCTTAAGAATTTGAATAATCCTCTATGACTGACCATCCGTCTTTAGATGAAAAGCCATACTAAAATTGAGCCTAGTCCCTAAAGCATTCTGCAGTTTCCTCTAAAATCTCGATGTAAATCGAGGATCCTTGTCTAAAATGATGGAGGAAGGCACCCCATAGAACCTAACTATCTCCTCAACATATAGTTCTGCCAATCGCTCCATAGAATAATCCTTTCTTACTAGAATGAAATGAGTAAACTTGGTTAATTTGTTAACCACTACCCAAACAAAATCATGCTTGTTTCTGGTCATCGGTAGTCTAATCACAAAATCCATAGAGATCTGATCCCACTTCCATTCTAGTATTGCTATGGGATGAAGCAAACTAGAAAGAACTTAATGCTCAGCTTTCACTTGTTAACAAGTGAGGCATCTCATTATAAATTCAGTTATGTCTCTCTTTATGGCTAGCCACTAATAAGCCATCTTCAAATGTTGATACATCTTTGTACTACCAGGATGCATTACATATGGCATACTGTGTGCTTCTTGTAGAATCTATTGTCTCAAGTCTTCTTTCTCTAGCACACATAAGTGATCATGATAATACAAATAACCATCTTCCTTAATCATAAACTCGATAAACATTCCCTCTTGAATAATGCTTATTATATTCTAAAGTTTATGATCATCTTTCTATAAATCTTTCACTGTCTATATCAAACTCGACTTGACTTGCATCTCAGCCCATAAACCACTATTTCCTTGCAGTTTCAAACTAACATACATCGTTTTAAAAGCTGACATAAGTTTTTACTTATTAGCTTTCCCAGAATGGTAACCAATAAGGAAATCATAATCTTTAATTAACTCCATCCATCTTCTTTGTCACAAGTTTAACTCCTTCTACATCGGTAGATACTTCAAACTCTTATGGTCGGTGAAAACATAGCACTTTTCTCCATAAAGATAATGCCTCTATATCTTTGGAGCAAACATAATGGCTATGAGCTCTAAGTCATGTGTCAGGTAGGTTTTCTTATGAGGTTTTAACTATCGAGAAGCATAGGTAACAACCTTGCCATCCTACATGAGTATGCAACGCAACCTATTTAGTGAAGCATCACTGTATATGGTGAACTCTTTCTCTGACACTACCTAAACTAAAATTGAAGCCTCTGTCAACATACTCTTGAGCTTGCCAAAACTCTCTTGACACTTGTTATCCTATACAAACTTCACATCTTTCCTCAGAAGATGTGTCATAGGAGCTGCAGTCAAGGAAAATCCCTCGATAAACCTTCTATAATAGCCAGCTAATCCTAAGAAACTCTTGATCTCAGTCATGTTCCTTAGTAGTTTCCAGTCCATTACTGCCTGAATCTTACTAGGATCAACCCTTATACCATCTACCAAAGCTATATGCCCTAAAAATACACAATAATGTCATCAATAAAGACTACCACAAACTGATCTAAAAATGACCTAAAGATCCTATTCATAAGGTCTATGAATGTCATCGATGCATTGGTTAACCCAAAAGGCATCACTAGGAACTCATAGTGACCATATCTAGTCCTAAAAGCCATCTTATGTATGTCTGCCTCTTTTACTCTCAACTGGTAATACCCAGATCTAACATCAATTTTAAAGAACACACTTTCCCCTCTAAGCTTATCAAAAAGATCATCGATTTATGGTAAAGGATACTTGTTATTGATGGTGACTTTATTTAACTGTCTGTAATCCACATAAAGTCTCAAATAACCATCCTTTTTCTTGACAAACAAAACTAATGCTCCTCATGGTGAAACACTCAGTCTGATAAAACCCTTGTCTAGAAGCTATTGCAACTAAATTTTTAGCTCTTTCAATTTTGCAGGAGCAATTCTATATAGAGCTATAAAAACTACCACTATGCCTAGCATCACCTCAATGCCAAACTCTAACTCCCAATCTAGTGGCAAACTAGGTAACTCATCTGGGAAAACATCCCCAAACTCAGCTACTATAGGAATCGAACTTGCTTCTAAAGTTTCCTTTGTGGTGTCAACCGTACAAGTAAGATAAGCTTTACTACCCTTTTGCATCATTCTTTTAGCTACAGTGGCTGATACTACATTAGCCATATAATTCGATCTTTCACCCAACACTGTCACTTCTGACCCGTCACTTGCTTATAACACAATCCTCTTCCTCTTGCAATCTACCATGGCATGATACTTAGACAACTAGTCTATGCCTAAGATAAGGTCGAACTCATTGAATGGCAATTCAATGAGATTCATAGAGAAAACTTGTCCTTATACTGATAATGGACAGTCTCTATATAATTTGCTCACTATAACATGATGTCCTATAGGATTGCTAACCATTATATCAAAGCCAAGGTCATTTGACATGCCTCAATCTAAAACCCATGTATTGCAAATATTAGAATGTGTTGACCTCGGGTCTATCAATGCTAAAGCGGGTAAATCAAAGATATGAAATGTACCTATAATAACATCAGTGACCTCTACCTCTTCTCTGGCTCGTATGGCATACTACCTCACTATAGCTCTGCTCTCTGACTTATCCTTCTGACTAGCCCTAGCTCTACTTCTTGAATATCTCTTGTCTTGCTTCTATACAAGAACATAAGGTCTCACTGGGCAATCCTTCTAAAAATGATCTTTAGAGCCACAACCCTAGTAAAATCCTAGTATAAGCCTCCAACATGCACCCTAATGTCTCTAGTGGCAAGTCTCATATACAGGTGTCATAACACTACCTGCTGTGGACCTAGGAGCACTTAAAGTCTAAGTTTGTGCTCTCGTTTATGATCTAGAGCCATGTCCTAACCTCTAGGATCGATCTAATTGCTTGCCTTAAAAATGCCTAGATTGACCATTTTTGTGCTTCTTCTCAGATGTATACCTATAACTACCTTATCCTTACCCATGTGATCTCTTCTTAAAGATGTCTTGCTTTTACTTTATCTCATTCACCCTCTCTGTTATGTGATAGGCCGCTACCAAAGCTATAAAATCTCAAATCTTCATAGGAGCATTCTATTGCATGATCTCTAAGTTCAACCCCTTCTCAAACTTCTTACAGTGGTCCTCTTTTATGGCAACCATTGCTTTCACATATCGGCTTAGACGAGCAAACTCCTTCTCATATTCAGAGATTGTTATGTGCCTTTGTCTAAGATCTATAAACTCCTGGTACTTTTGGTCTAGGTAATGCTCAGTAATACACTTCTCTTTGAATTCCTTCAAAGAGAAATTCCAAGTGATGTCTATGGCTACTTTGTGTTCTGTGATAGCTTCCCACTATTTCAATGCTTCTTCTAACAATATAGAAGTGGCACATGTAACATACTCATCTTATGGGCATCTCAACTACTACATAATACGGACCATCTAGTCTAATGAATACTCAGCTGTACTAGACTCATCCGACTCTTCCCCCTTGAAGAACTTAGCTCCATTCTTAATCTGTCTCTTTATATATGTTCTCTAAAATGTCAACTATTCTTATGGCACTGGAGGTGGAACAAACTATGTATTAGCTACAGTAGTAACAGTTGTCACAGTAACCGCTAGCGCTTACCTAAAAGACTCTAACATTGTCTATAACCATATAGGTGGACCTTGCTATCTAGGTACAATGTGTCTAACATCACTAGGGGTCACATACATAGGTTGTGCATCCCCTTATCCCAAAGTCAAATGAGCATGACTTTCCACCCCTTCTTCCTCTGTAGGCATCACGCTATTACTTATGTCCTGTCCCTAAAGGCAAGAGAAATAGATTATGAGCTAAGTATGTAATAGTATTTGATGTAATTATATTATGACTCCTAATGTTCTCTTGTGTAACCCATAGGTCCAAAGGCAACCCCAACTGAAGCTTTGATACCACTAAGTGTTGCACCCTTCACCCAATCTGTACACTGGACTAGAATAGAGGACATGTGCATGCAAAATGATATCTAGTTCCATTATCCAAAATCATTTAAAATTTAAAACTTTTATATAAGAAAACGTTCCTTGACTTGGAAATACACTAAAACATTGAAAACCTTTTTGGCACGTAAAATGACGTAAATATTGAGGTCATCATGTCAAAAATTCATCAGCATAATGGCTATATCGGGACACTTTCCCAAATTTTACCTATTTAAAAACACTTCTATTCATCATACCATACATCTCCAATGACACATGGGTCCTCCTGACCCTCCAAATCACATCAAAAATCACATTGAGCCTTAAGCTCCCACAATCAATATTTTCACATGTATTTCATCAATCATCACACATAGCATGCAAGAAAACAAAAATAAAATCCACAGTTAAATTATTTAATACAAAAACCCACCCACCGCAAAATGCAGATTAGACCCAATCCTTCTAAGATCACAAAGGCACTATGACTACTTAGACATTACATTTACATCATCATTACTATTACTAAAAGAATACAAAAATACCCACACAGGGATTATCTTTGTGTCTTCTGCTTTCAAAAGCTTTGGCTCTAATCTGCTACCCTATTACCTATGCATTACAAACAAGCAATGTGCTAAGCTTTCGCTTAGTGGTGTAATCACTTTAACTTGTAAAAAGGAAAATTATAGCATGTCCATCATGCACACAAACCATATCTAATTTTAATATTACATTTATGCATTTTCAATGATTTACATGCAACATAAACCAATTTTGGTTCTAGAGTCATATTTATGGATTTATGGTGCCTCATGTGCCAACATGCATACTACAAGCATAAATAATGCATTTGATGGCACATTTACTGAGGCAATATTAAAACATCAGTTTGTTATCGTTTAATAGGCACAATGCATCACATGCATAAATTATTATTCTCTAAGCATCATTTATTCCAAAAATCACCATTATCATAAATTAACCATTTGCAGGCCATAATACACAATAAAAGTCATACCATATCCTAACAACTATAAAATGTCCTACCGAACTTATATATCACATCTATTAGTGACATACTTATTTGCGGGTCATAAGTACCCTAATGCACCTTATAGCTGTCCATATTAGTAATTGAGACTTATGCATATATAATCACTATAATTATTCATACAAGTGAAAATAATCACATTCAAACATCTCAAAACCATTTTTGGGTCATTTGATTATATTATGTCCATAGGTCACATATTATTGCCATTTAACATACAAACTCAATTTATGCAATTTTAAGCCATTTTAGTCATTTAACTAATGCATATATCCATAAGACAACTAAACAAGACTTGATAATGGAATTACTTAGGCCTAAAAGCTCTCTACATCCAAAGATGTGTAACTTAGGCTTGAAGGCTCTCTATATCCATAGATGTGTAACTTAAGCCCGAAGGCTCTCTACATCCATAGATGTGTAACTTAGCCCCGAAGGCTCTTATACCACATAGGTAAGTAAACTTAGGCCTAAAAGGTCTCATGCCCATTGGCACGTAAATTAATGACCCAAAGGTCTTATACCCGTAGGTATGCTAGCAGCTGCTACAATCCTAGCTGATCAGTCAACCTATCCAAACTGAGTTGTCTAACTATATAGGCATCATTAAACATATCCATTTACCTAATTTCACATTTCATTTTATTATATTAACATAAAAATCATCATTAGCCTTAAGGCACCATTGCATGGCCTACACATGTACAATTGGCCAACTAAGGCCTATCGATGTCCATTACACCTGCAGGATCCATTTTCCTAGGTGTAATGGCATCGTGGTACTCAGCATCTCAATAAGTCACGTGAAGTCATAAATATCGATGCAAATGTTCATATCACAAAAATTTTCTATCTTTGCCTACAATTAAACATATCATGCCTCATCATTCATATATCACACACATATATCCATCATGTGTCAAAAATCCATTTTAAGTATAGCAACATATTGTATTCATGTATACACAACATCATTTATCAATAAGAACACCCCCACGCACATTAGCGTGCTTTACGATGCAATTAGGCATAATGCCGCACATAAGCATAACGAGTTGTGGTATGGCATTCTAGCACTCATTACATCATTTATACATATTTCAATTCACAAAGATACAATGTACATGCATTTTTAGACAAAAGCACATAATATGGCATTTTTGGATTTTCATGTACATAATGCACTTATAGCGTAAAATCACATTTTCATAATTTTTATCAAATTTGAAGACACCGATTTGAGTCATGTAAACCTTACAAAATGTCCAAACTTAAGTTCTAATTACATGCCAATTTAGGTACATTATAAGGTCAATTTTACCATGCCATTTGAAGCCATTTTTAAGTCCTTTTTTCTCAACTATACTTTAACCTTAAATGTCTTACCAACACTTATACATTTTCATATCTCATTATGCACACATATTCACCTATCCTAGGAAAAGTCCATATTGCACAATACATGTCAATTATGCCATACCATATCATGCCTATCATCAGCCAATGCTTTCCAATAGCTATATACATGCTTTTCTTCATATTCAATCTATATACATGCTTTTCTTCATATTCAATCACACATACACATGTAATAACATCATTTAAGCATGCCTATACACACACCATGCAAGTATTATGCAAACCAAGCCATGGCATGCCTCGTGCATGCCTCGACCATGCTAGGCACACACACACACAAGCATTTTTCATCAAATTCACCACATATACTTATAATGCCATCTTTAACAAGCCAATTTTCATAGAATATGCCATGTTAACTTGCCATACACCTAGCCTACCTCTCAAGGTAACCTCTTAGCCAATAAGGACATAATATCAATCCTTCCATTTTTCACCATACACATTTACAATTCATCCATTTCTATATCAAACATATTAGAAATTATCACCTCCTCACCTAATTCATGATATACACTTAGTGTGCACACACATAAGCTCTTACCAAAAGAAGACCATAAATATTTCCTTATTTCCTCAACCAATGCATCACATAATTTATTCATAAAGCATGAAATTAACATTAATATAGGCAAAACCCATAATTTTACCTATACTAACAACCTTAACCATTACTTCCATACAAGATTTCTACACCAATTGCTCATGAATTCTAGATTACATTCTTCCAATACTTTAAATTCACATACCTTTACTTGAAATAGAGCCTTGTTTACCCTTTGGCACCCTTTTTCCCCTTATTATCCTTCATTTTTCCTTACCCCTCCATACACACCTCCTCCCCTCAGAAAATCAATAGAAAATTCTAGAAGGCCCCAAATGGAAATCCAAGATTATAGGCATTCATAGAATGGTAAAATCCTCTAGGAAATAAATTAAAAATGGAGGAAACACTTACACTCACAAATGTTAGTTTCCAAGTATCCTTTATATACACTTGTGAACTTCTTGAATTTTTTTTGAAGTCTGTGGACATTTATGGCCTTCAAACCCTTTAAATATCAATTTACAACTTATCAAAGGAATTTTTGGTGTGAATTGGTGGCTACTTAAGGTTTGAGAAACCATGAAAATGGTAGAGCAAAAAGGATGGTGGCGTCGGGAATAAAAAGAAGAAGAAAAGGAGAAAGAGAGGGTGGGTGGGTAGTGTGTGTCAAATAGATATCTTGCTGGCAACTTATGGCATTTATAGTGGTTGAGGTGGCCTAGGTGGGGACACATGTCACTCAAGCACCCTGAAAATGCTCGATTTTGGTTAAAACTTTGAGGAAATTTTCAAAGTCACTCGGACCTCCAAAAATTATCTCGTTTATTTTAAAAATCCTCAATTGGTCCTATTTAGAGGGTCATAAAATTTTACAGCCAAATTCTATTAACATAGTAGTTAACCAACTACCCTAGTTTACATGTAAAACACAAAATTAAGGAGAAGTTACAAACGACCTCAAAATTTAAAAATTACTTCACCAATAGACTCAAGAGATTTTTTAACCTTTAGGCTATAGTATTTTTAGGTCTGTCTGGGCACATCTTGGGTCATTCCCAACCTAAATTTATTTGAGCCTATGGCCTTTAGATTATAGTTAAAAATAACTTATTAGTTCTACTAAATCTTTAAATTAAGCAATTTTCATCATTTTCAAGCCCCCTTGAATTTTCATGACTACTACACCCTACCTCCGACCTCATAAAAGTGACTCGGCACTTTGGGCACACTTTTCGAGCCTCAAAGGTACTGTTCATGAAGCCTTGACTTATGGGCATTACATATTGCACACAAATCCAAAAAATCTCGGGTGTTACATTTCTTCCCCTCTTAAAGAATTTGATACTTAAAATTCCTAAGTTTCTTATATGCTTTATGTCAACTAATGACATTTTATATGATCATTACTTACTCATATCTTCCTCTGTTAAAATCTTCCTTACCCAGTTTATAATGCTAATCCTATTGTCGTTATTTGAGCATCTCCCTCATAACAAACCCATCACATATTTAAAATATTACTTAAATCTATGGATCTTTAACAATCGGATATCCATCACTAGTTATCTAACCAGTGCTTCCACAATCAAACCATTATACTTCTATTAAGTTACTTTGATTCATAAATCCTATAAAACTTATCTCCCATTATGTGATTGTCATGATAACTTTCTATCATGAACACCACTATATAACCAATTCCATATTCATATTAAAGTCTAGTTTTTCTCTTCTTCACACTATTCAATCTTTAAATACCAAAAATTTCTTTATTATATCTCCCAAACCTTCCTTATAGAATACCCTTATACAAGTGCATGCTATCAATCTTCTTCAATCAATCAAGTAAAATAACTTATATGTATTAAGTGTTATGGTTATGCATGGATGATAATGTTAATGAAAAAGATAATGCAAGATGTATAACCAATTTCTTATTACAATGTTAATTTAACATAATACACAACCCATCCACATGTAACCTATATTAATGTATTCATCCTTGATATTAGGGAAAATTGATATGTACACTCATGGGACCTAGCTCTTATAACCTTCTTAGTGCTGCAATTGTAGCTACCTATATTTTACTTCTTGCTGTGACATTCGTATGTCATAGAAGCATATCACTTGCATATCATATTCTAACTAAAATCTTGTATATACTAACTAACCCTTCTCAACATATCTATAAGTCAAGTGATTTATACTCAAATAACCTTTAGCTCTTCTCCATATTGAGGTTTAGCATACCTGTCTTATCATACAACCATCAGTTCACAAAAAACAACTTGTTTCCAATCTTTTTCTAGTATTCAAAATCTTTAAACACTAGCACTTATACATCCTTTCTTCATTCCTCACAAGCCTTAGAACACCTAAACCATGGCTCTAATACCATAAAATGTGACACCCCTTACCTGGACCGCACATCAGACCCCAGCGAGAGGTGGCACACAATAGACTTCTAAAACTTAGTCTATATTAAATCCTATTATACTTATGTCAAACATAATTTACATCCCTTAAATTAAACAAAAGTTATCTTTATTCTTACAAAATTTTGTCCAAAAAAAACCTTATTTCAGTTATATTATTTGGGATCACATGTTGAAAATCTAGTAGCATAACGGTCGTCTAGTGACATTAGCCCTCTTAAAAACCTATATAAAAAGCACTTCTATAAAAATATCAACCCAATTTTAACTTTGTGATCTATCTAATCACTTTAAAAGTCCATATCAACATCTTAGAATATGCATATAAAAGATAACATGTCTATCTCACTATTATGTCAAAACATACATAGAACTAACCCTACTAATCTTCTTGATCATCTTTACACACACACACACATATAATCTATATCTATACATAATAAACACAATGTTAAATGCATCCATACTATAAATATATCCTTATTCACCACTAACATATACATCTACTAATCTAACTCCTTTCTTCTTATACAAAACCATGTACAATCAAATGCGAAACCATACAGTTACATCATAAATTAAATATTCTTAATAGAAAATGCATTCAAGCATTATAACAATTCATAATACATCAAAGCTTGGTATATATTAAAGATCTCATATACAACCATTCTTATCTCATCTTTCAGACAACACTGCCTGATAATTACATCTGCTTAACTATAATAAATAAATAGCTCCGTATCCTAAAACCATTTATGCGCTAAGCAAAATTACATAGCAGTATACTCAAGTTTATTATAAAACATATAAATATCCTTGCATTGAACACTAAGTTATCAAATAAATGAATTTTAATTACACACACACACACACATATATATATATATGTATGTATGTATGTATGTATGTAAACACACACACTTCATTAATTAAAAGATTATAATTTTATCAATATGTGTGCCAACCAAATTATGCAATGCTAACAATATTTATAAGGCTTAGTGTGTATATGCTTAAGATAATAAAGAGTTATTATCTATTTTACAACATAATAGACACTCATGAAGATTTATCATAATCAAAGATTTGCATCATATAAAGAGTTCATTGAGGACATATAAATTAAAACTAGAACATGTATGAGCATTATTATTGTCATAGGCATGATATATAGTTTCATGTTTAATTCATTTTATTGCATATTCATTTCACCTATATTTAAGAAATATAAATATGTAGCACTTGTATGTCTATTCTTTTTCATCCACTTATGCATAAGAACCATAATCACTTAAATAGTAACATTCATAGCATACTAAAAGTATAATCATACATAAAGGCTTACAATCACAAAATTCAACATAAATACATTACATGTTTAACGAATATGCAAAATCATACATATGCATCTTTATTCAATTATTTATTGTCCTTACCCTAGCACAGCTTATTATATTTCTTGTTAAACTTTTTTTTATAATGCCTGTGTGTTGAGGCTCCAAGGATAGTACCCCAAGACTTAAGAAGTGTGCTTAGAGTGCTAGGTTACCTGCATAAGGCCTGAGGTAGGATACACTATCCATTAAACTTTACGAGGCTCAAATATGGTGAAAATAACTTAATTTAAAATTTTAGCTGAACTAATAAATTATTTCAGGCTATAATTTAGTAGGTCGTAGGCTTATATCAAGTCGCACCAAAAATGACTTCGGATGAGCACGAACAGATATGAAAATATAATACCTTAAAGGTTAAAAATTATAACAAGGCCAATAGAGAAGGAATTATAATTTTCCAAGGTTGTTTGAGAATTTTTTTGATATTTCGACAAAATTATGATTTTTTGAGATTTTTTGCTACCCTATCTTCTAAAGGAATTTGGCCGTCAAATTTTAAGTGCCCTAAATGATGCTATTTGGGGATTTTTTTTAAAAATGCAATGATTTTTGGAGGTCCAAGTGGAATTTTAAAATTCCCCAAAATTCTACCGAGAAATTAAGATTCCTAAAAATTTGGTTCGCCTACTTCCCAATGGAATTTTAATGCAAAACTTTACGGATATCTAATTGGCCTAAATGAGGATTTTAGGAACAAACAACATAATTTTTTGATGTCTAAGTGATTTTTAAAAATTCTCCGAAGTTGGCAACCCTGTTTATAGAAAAATTGAGTTTTAGGGGTGTTCGAGGTTTCATGTGGTGTGACCCGAGGCACACTTATAGTTTTATATGTCACCTAGCCATATGGTGCCCAAATCCTTAAGGAGGAGACACCTCATCCCTACCCACTTGCCACCATTTCACTTTTATTTTCTCCTCTTA
>CANXYI010074428.1:0-11574 GCA_948208565.1 Hura crepitans
AAAATTTTCATAGAAAAACCAAGAACCATTCATTTTAATACCCTGCAAATAATTAGGAAACAATAACAGACCCATCAGGAAAATGATATTCAAAGCAACAGACGAGAAATCTCTAGAGAGTTTATTCAAAAAAAAAAAAAAAGTGCAGTGCTGCGCATTTATTATTTATACAAACAGTCTTAGAGGATAATACCTCAGAACCCAAGTTCTTATAGATGTCCAAGATACATCCAACACAGGTCAGTTAAGTGTGATATGTGTTTGATGTGGGTACGTCAAGTTCATTTATCACGCCCAGGCACAATTCACAAGTTAATTTCAGTAAACTGAATACAAAACGGGTCCAAAGAAAGGCAGACACTTTTTTCACATATTGAATGTTTTAATATAAAGATTTATCAAATTGCAAAGAAGAAGTAATATGTTTATGGAGATTATGATATGGAAACAAAAATATTTATTCATCCAATTAGACGTGGGTATGCTAAGATTCCTTATAGTGATCAAATTTAAAAAATTTTTTAAACCCCCCCAAAAAAAAAATCTTCAAAATTAAGGAAATGAAGTGTAGAATAGGAAAGGGAATTTTAGAATCTAAGAAGACGCGTTTGCATATTAACAATAAAAATCTTTCCTATTCAAAGACAAATATAAGAAGCATAAATATGACTAAACACGGACATCCTTTTCAAGCCAGATACGATGTCGTTATCTTCAGGGTTATGACTCCTAATCGGCACCAATCAGCACTAAGCAGTAAAATATACCTACATTATTGTAATTATACGTTAATCCCCAAGGCCCGTTTGGCTTCCGAGAAAATGCATGCAGGAATATCAGAAAACGAAAGAAGAACAATCAAATCCAGTTTGGAGAGAAACTACTACACTGAACAAAACCAGAGTCTATGTATACGTGCTAATATAGTAGGAATTTTTCTAATTTACCGCATTAAAATGTTATTGAACATATTATCCGAAAGCTTCCACAAGTGTTCCCTCATTTTCTCGAGAAACAGGCAGGAAAATGCAAAAAAGAAGCAAAATAAACACAATGCAACAGACATTTAGACCAATCAAACAAATAATGAAGCAACTAAAACAAAAAACCAGGCAAACCTTAAAGAAGAAGCGGTGAATGTGACCAAATTAAGCCATAAATTGAGGTAATCCACATCAAAACCCTAAGCGAAGACAGAAACATAAAGCTCAGACAATAACAGACTGTAAAACGCAGCGTTTCAGTGAAACTCCATAGACATTGTTAATCAATTGTTCATAGAAGACGAAGAAGAAGAAGATAATGGTGAAAATGAGATTCCTTTTTGAATCTCTCTCTTGTCTGAGATTAGGATTTTTAGGTTTCTTTTGTGGAGAAAGGAGTGAGGATATAGTGTGGTTGGGCTCATAAACTTGACGTGGAACTTAAGGTTTGATAACCGTACATCTGGTATACTTTTTTGTGGTGGGTTATGATTTTGGAAAATTATTTTGATTTACCATTTATATTGTTATTTGGATATTATTTGAAATATATTTAGTCAAAACTTTTTGGAAATGTAACCTATAGAAAAGGATTATTTACTATAAAAACTTAATGCTATTGCTATTTAATATTCTCACATTAAAAATTTGTAATTATTTGAAAATTTTGGATGGATTTAAATTTTTTAAAAAATAATAAATATATTTTTCATCACTTTTTTAAGTATAATCTCAATATTTAATTACAAGTTTAATATCATTTTTTTATTATTATTATTTTTCAAAGGAAAAAGAGGAATAAGAAATTGAGACTTTTTATTATATTATGATCAAATTTAACATTATAATACTATAAAACTGTATTATTGGGATTTTTTATTTTTTATTTTCAAAAAAATTCAATTTTTTTTTCTCAATGAACTTTACACGAAAAAAAATAAATTTTAACACTTTAAAATTATGAAAAAATCAGTACTATTAAATTAAATTATTTCACTATATTTTGTTTAAATTTAAAGAAAAAAAATTGAATCAAGTGGAAAATAATATTATTTAGGAAAGAGGAGAGATAAAATGATGGCAAAATGATGTAAGACGAATCAAGTGGTGGCGGTGGAGAGGTGTATGGGAACTCAAAGTGTGGGCAAAGTACGACAATATTTAAGAAAGCACCGACGATTGTGGGTAGGGAAAGGGAGGCAAAATTATCCATTGGTCCCTTAAATTATCATTTTTTTCTAATTAAGTTTTCAAATATTTATTGTATTTTATTAAATTTCTAAATTTTATTATCGATCTATACTATATCTAAATATTAATAATTCAATGTATAATAAAAATAACATTATTATGTTTATATTAAATCTCAACAATAAGTAAAATATAATAATTATCGCATTTTTTATATTCAAAGAAATTACTATTCTTTTTTCGACAAGATCATGTTTTATTCGGAAGATACTTTTATAGAAACCTTAATGTACTGTAAATATCTCATAGATTATTTTTATAAATATATTTAATATATAAAATAATTATCTTTTTTTAAGAAAAATTAAACTAATCATAGTTGTAGGTAGGAGTGTGCAAAATCAAACCGAATCCGAAAATCGAACAGAATTGATAGTTATTTCGATTTATTTGATTTATTCAGTTTTCAATTTATTTGGTTCAATTTTTTAAAAAATTTGGATTTTTCGGTTCGGTTTTGATTTTAATAATAAAAATCAAATAAACTGAATCGATCGAACTATCAAAACGACGTCATTTTGAACGTTTAAAATTACATAATTTTATCCTAAAACGACGTCGTTTTGATATTCTTATGCAAAAAAATAAAAAATATAAAAAATTCGATTGGTTCAATTTGTTAAAAAATTCGGTTAATTCAATTTTTCATATTGAATTCAATCGATTCAATTTTTATTTATAAACAGTTCAATCTCCTCAGTTTCGATCGATTTTCAAACCGAACCGATCGATGCACATCTAGTCGTAAGTAAGAGTTAATTGGAAAGTAGTATTATAGAGGGAGTAAGAGTGAATTTTTCCAAAGAGAGAAAGGGAAAGGGGAGGCTGGCTGGCTGGCTGGCTGGCAGGCATAAAATTTCTTGGTGTTCAATTAGGGGACCCACCAATACCAAAGGTCCAAGACCTTGAGCGCGATGATTGATGATTGATCATGGTCATTATTTTTTTTTTTATCTTTTTGGGTTTTGACAAGTAATTTGATTTTTTTTTAAAAAAAAGAAAGGTAATTTGATATTTTTTATAAAAAGAAAGTACACTCCACCGGAGAATTCCATGTGCACTCACATGGCATGCAAATCAACCAATTAGCAATTTAAGAAAGATTAGATTAGATTAGATCTCTTAATCATTGGGGCCGAATTTGAATTTTTACTATAATTATATTCGAATTTTACTTATTTATATATGCACACTATCAATTTTATATGTTTTAAAAATAAAAATTATTTATTGTTGTATGGTTATTTATTGTCAAATTTATTCATAAATGCATACACGTATTTAATGCAAGCAAGAAATTTTTATGCTTTGAGTTCTCGAAAAAAGAAAAAAAAATTATGATTGACCATTAATGTCTAGATTTGTATTTTTTTTTAATACTAATCAATGCTTTACATTGGAGAAAAAAAAATTATAATATAATGTTTGAATATTCATCATGCAATTATATGCATTTGAAACTCAGTCTCGTCTTTATTAATGTAATTATATAAAAAAATGCATTTTTAGACCCTTAAACTTTTCAATTTTATTTTACAGAGTTCTCAACTGTATGTTTATTCTCTTAATTCCTTTATTTTCGTGTACATCTTGATAGAAGAATTACGTGTAAATCAACAATTAGAGGAAGATTATCGATGGAGAAATTCAAATTAAGAAAAAAATAATTGATATGCATTTTCCATACTTGAAATTCAACTGCTAAGCTTTAAGATGAGATTTCTTATATTTGACTTAGAACACAGAATCAGGTCTTGAAAATTAGACCAGATTCTACCTTTCAATTCGTTTTGTTCAAATGTCATATGGAGAAATGGAGATGGCCGTCTCAAATACCAAAGAATGTTCACTGTCATGACCTAACAAGATTTCTCGATAAAAGACCAGACTATTGATATTACTGAGACTTCATGCCCGAAGGCATTAGTATTGAGAGGTCTCGAGCTGAAACTCTAATTATATACCTAAAAAAACCGAGATAATTCCAACTTCTTTCGAGCAGAAGTTCACCTCGAGCGATTGGATAATACAGAAGAATTCCAATTGGTAAGATAAACTTGGAATGTAGGAGCCAGCCTAAACTGAAAACCTTATAGAGTGCTAAAAGATTCACACTTCAACATCAAAAATTACAGATAAAAGATGGTCCATTTGCCGTATAGCTTTAATCTTTATCAGGACATCATGTCTACAGAAAAAAGAATTGGTCAAATGACTAACCCCACATAGCTCGAGCGCGGGCATGAATCCACCAAAAATGGAATTGAACTGAACCCGGCTTTCTGGTCCATCACATATCATTTTTTTTTTTTGCTAATGATCCCTAAAACATGCAGACAATTCACGTTCTTATATGTATACTTTTTCCTCTCAATGCCTTACTCTTTTGGTAAGAAAGGTTCGTGTCTTAACTTTTGATGTTCTTCTTCGAGCATTTACAGATACGATGAGAACAAGGAGACATACAATTGCTATGATCAATGAAATGGTTTTCCATAATGTGAGGTCACCTGAATAGTTGAGCATGCTCTCCAATTCGTCCTGCAGTTTAAGATATTATAATGCATCAGAGTGGAAGTGCTACTTTCTTCAAGTAATCGGAGGCTGCTAAGAAGCGCAAACTAATTCTGATCCCTTATTTCTCAACTTGCTGGAATTTATTCTAAAGCAGAAAAAGCAGGAATTTTCTGAAAAGGAATGATGACAAAGATTTGAAAACCAGTGCTAGCTAAAGTACTCAAGCCAATTAATATTCTTATTGTTTTATTATATTCTCAGAGGACAAGAAAAAAGAAGTAAGGACAGCTGAAAATATCCATAGAATTCATCAAAAGCATGTTAGCAACTTTTCTGTTTGTCCTCTTATCTACAGAAGGAAAGTGAAAACTCTCTATAATGCGCAGTTTGCCCTAAAGTTAATTATTATGTAACTCGTGAAAATGGCAAACACATCAACCAGCATCAGGATTCAGAAAATATGATTCAAGATCTATCATGTTTTCTGGTGCAACCACCAGTCTATTTGGTATGGGTGCTAGGTGAAACACAATCGCATTCTTGGCAGATAAATACTAAAATACTCACTGTATTGACCCACTTCTGCAGTGTACGTTGGTGTTGCTTTTCAAATATGTCTTGAGCGTATCTATAAAGCTCCAAGTCAAGGTTGTTCAGTAATCTTATCTGCTCAAGAACTGCCTCAGGAACATGTGTACGATCCTGTGAAAGTTCACATATTTAAGTATTAGTAGCAAAACAGTAGCTCGATTATCTGATTCCATATTACCAAAACCAATATGATAACTTTGAAAGAGATTCAACAAGATCATACGTTTTTAAATACCTATATCACAAAACATGAGTCTGAAATTAGCGAGAATGGCTTCATCATGTTTCACATAAAACTAAGATATCTAGAAATAGTCAAACATTATAAATAAGTATAAAACCAATTTAAGAATATGCCCTTTTATACAGAGAAATAAACTTAAAGTTTATAACAACATAATGTTGACAAGATGTAAAACTAAATAAACAAAATGAACAGCAAACAGTTAAAATAATGAATGCTAGCTACCTTATCCTTTATCTTATCTTGATGACATGTATGGAAGTTTTTTGAAATTTTAATGTCATGTGACTTAAAATTTGAATGCACTTGTGCACATATCATGGTAGTGGATAAGATGAAAGAGAAGCTAGGTAGCGATTCTTCTAAATAGGACATGCTGGCTGATAAAACTTAGACAAATAATCAAATTAGCATTTAAGCAATATAAAGCAGAAAAACCATGACTATAAAAGTAGCAAACTACATTTTATTTAACGTGAAAAAAAAAATAGAAAAGAAAGCAGCATATCCTCTCATATATGATATATCAGACACCTCAAAACTGCCATATATATATATATATATATATATATATATATATATATATATATATATATGCAACCATAAGGCCCAAAGCCATTAACTTCAAATGTGCATGACAGGATCCCTAAAAAGTTGTTCTGGGTGAAAAATACATACACCATCCAATCTCCTTGGACAAACACAAAGCACTTTAGCAAGAAGCTAAAAGAATATAAGCTAAGGGCAAATTGAATTTGATTCCAACAAAGGGAACTCAATGCACCATTATGATAGAAACATCTAACAGGGTCGAATCCAGATCCCAAAGCCTTTTCTTTAAGTCTAGATTTCCCAACAAACAGCACATCAGACAAGTCCATCCAGTAGACTGCTAGTTAATTCTGTAAAATTATTAGTTCCAAGCGTGCAAACCATCAATTACGCAATTTTTTTTTCTTTTGGAAGTTTCAATGGATCATGCATGTCTTAATAAACACGGTCCAGAAGGACCAATAACAGAAATTAAATCATGATATTAAACAGACTTTCTTTCTGCTGTACTATGAACTGCTCTTGGCTTGGCTGAGGCGATCTAACAATTAGTTTAATTCAGAAAATTACTAACTGGCGCCAAATAACATGCAGTTGATAAAATTTTATAAAATTTTACCTCCTTTGAAAAGTTTGCAGGAGCTATTCTCTTCAAAGAAGTGGTTCGACGACTTGCCTGGGTCTTCCGTAAACTTGAAATGCATCCCTCGTAAGCACCCATAAGTTTCTCCACAGTCATCTAATATAGATGATATGTGGATCCAAGTCATTTTTTGCTCATTTTAAAGGAACAAATCATCAATGATGATTGTATAAATTGCGCCTTACATTTTCTTTCTTCCCATTAACATTTTCTGCAGAATCAATTTCACTTGCCTTTAAGTCTGGGATGCTACTCTGGTTCAGGAAAAGCAGCAGGATCATCCAATACTGTTACTAGGACCCAGTTGCCATATCTTATGGAAAATGCAACGGAATCACCACCACTTACCTGATTATCATCATTTCCAGCTTCAGAATCTGCAACTGGGGTGCTCTGCACTGTACCACAAGTTCAAACTGAATTTACTGGGAAAGGAATAAATAACAAACAGTATATTTTTGACAGAGAGACAGGTTATCTCAAAAAAAAAAAAAAGAGAACAGAGAGAAACAGGTACTTTGATTCACTAACCTGATTTATTATCAGCTGCGCTCTTGACACTGGAGTTTGATGCTAATGCCTGTGAAATCACCTGTGCACCAACCACGTTGGCAAACATTGTTGCAGATTCTCTATGGTCCTCAGTGAGACCAACATATAACATCTCATCCAACCTCCTCTGCAAGATTTAAAAGCATCTAAAATGAAAAGAACCATGTGGAGGGAAAAAGAAATCAGAGAATCGATATATTGAAAACTATTGCCCAGAACAGATAAACCTTATCATCGTTACCTTTGCAACTTGCAGTATGTGTTCACCAAGATTCTTATACTTCTGCACACAATAGCGCACTTCGTGAGCTTCCATAGAATAAGAGTTGTTTGTTAGTCCTGCAACCTGTTGATTAGAAACAGTTTAAAGAGGAAAAAAGAAAAAGAAAAAGAGTGAAAAAGAGCAATGAAAAAAGTAGGCAGGCAGAAAACAGTAGATGATACATGTAGCTGTATTAAACCAGGCAAGTACCTGGAACGTTGCTCCATTGTGGATAATATCATGAGCTACTGGGTCATTGATATATTCATGTAATGGCATAACAATTTCCCCCATGTTGTAAGGATTTTTCCTCTTCATTGGAAATGAGCCCCTAAGTGCCCTAGCATCTCTCTGTTCATGAAATTAAAATATACAAAAAGAAAATGAACCGTTAGGAACAAAATCTAGGCATTCACCAAGTCAATTGTCAACTAACATTAATCTGCTTGGCACTCTTATATAATCATGCATAATATTCTATTGCAGGTTTATGGAATTTGAGAAAGATAATATAGAGTCTAGCTCTAATGTTCCCAAAAGAAACAAAGAAACCAGTCAGTGCGGCCAGTTAAAAAGATTGCTGGTTATAGAATAAGGGTGCCAGGAGGTAACTATGAGAATTCGTCGATGCTAGTCAAGTTTTAAAAGTACTGTCACGGTAAGGCAGCAGAGGGTAAAACATGACGACAAGGGTACACATGCATTGATTGACAATTGTCAACTGAGGTCATCTCAAAAGATCATATGGGAGTCAATTTGTAACGGATGAAGAATATTGAAATAAGAAGACTAGAAATTAGAGGGAGCAACGGTATAAAGATGAGAGCTCAATCATGAATCTAAATATTAGGTGGATGAGAATCTAGAAAAAGAGCATAAATACTATGCAAATGCAATTGTGTCAGTTTTTCATAAAGAGCATTTCAGTGTTGAACCAAAGGGGTTTAGTAACATGTCAAGCAAAGTAACCAAGGGCTAAATGGGATAGTTTGACAAAGAGATGGTAGACATGCATCTGGCCCAAATTAAACCATGCCACACAAGGAAGGTAAACAAGACATGAAGAACAACATTAACATATTAGAGTTTCAACAAAGACCAGCTAAGATGCTCAACTCACGGATTCTTGGTAACAATTCCCAGAAATGTGATGAAAAATTTAAGCATGTCTGGCAATACAATACATTCAGATGATAATAAACCAAAAAATGTTAGAAAATGCCCTTTGTAGTAGTATTATGAAGTCAAAGACAAGTTATAGAGACATGGACATCCAACAAAAAAATTGCAAGATAGCCATACCCTAGCAAACAGATCCTCCCTCATCCATGGAACCAAATACTTCCATGGCCATATATCCAAAGTACTAACTCCAAAATTGCGAGGACGCACACGCTTAGCCATTTGTGTGGCAGAACTTAAATTAGGATGCACCAAAAACCTAGCAGCCACTTCAACCGAAAATTCATAAGTACTAAAGACACGATCAACTGGATTTCTAAGTATGGTCACCACTGAAGTTTTCTCCCTGGGAAGTTTGGACAACATGCTATAGTCATCATGGGTAACCAACAATCTGCACTTCTGTTTGCTGCACAAAAAGCAACTGTGCCTAAATAAAGATGTGATATGCTCAAAAACACATAATTTAACACAAATATTTAGCTCAAATTTTCTGGAATTTACACTATTCAAAGTACAGTTATAAAAGTTCCTATATTGAACCTTTGCATTGCCTGCCCCCCACGAACACATTTATAAATCAGATCTAGATGTGGCAGTAATAGTTTGATAGATTCATTTGCAAAGCATTAACTCCAAAGAAAAGGAAAACAAAACCCTAAATAAGCCAAGATACAAGTAGAAATTCCATAATAAAAGAAAATGATATTTCTAGGAATAGCTCCGCCTTCAGAACGACATTTAACCAAATATAGTTCATCTACATGCAAGACGCAAAATTAGATGAACAGAAGAAAGCAATACCAAGTTAAAGCAACTATATTTCTGGACAAAAGGTACCTTGGATTAAACCGCAGCTTATCATACGAACGAGGACATTCCTGAGAATTAGAATACAACTTTCTCAAGAAACTGCAGATACAACAGATAGCAGAAAACAGAAGTAAAAAAAGTTGTAAGCACAGCTCAGCTTTACCTTCAGGTGAACGTAATTAACAAATGGAGGAATTACCAGTAGTAGTATGTGCGCCCTCCAGTTCTTGGAACATGGAGGAATAATAACAAATCTTGAAGCGTGTGTTTGTCCTCTTTGACGTCTTCTTCAAGAGACGCAGAGGCCCATTTTTTGACAGTTATTTCACACCTGCTAAAATCATTTTCGATTGTAGAGGCACCAGCTAATACAAAAAGGAAAGAATATCAGAAAAATTTTCCCAATAACATATGCTCCACCAAAGAAGAAGAAGAAGAAAAACATATAACTGAAACCAGCATATACATACCCAATCCGAAAAGAATCAAAAGCACAGCATTCAGAGTAGGACGCATCCCCTCTATTCCTACTTCAATAAACGCCAATGCAGATGGTTACAAGCAAGAAACTATGCCACCACCATTGAAATAATATAGGAATGTAATTGACGTATAAAAGAACAAACTCATAAATTGTACAGTGGTAACTCAATTTTGCCTCATTTAGGTCCACAACAACAATATTTTCTCTAGAATTTTAAAAAGCAAATAACAGCCTACTCAATTTCAATAAACCTTCTAACAATCTCTGTGAAAATAAAAACTAAAAATTATCAGAAAATTTGCCGCGAAAAGGAACACAAAAAG
The DNA here is from genome assembly GCA_948208565.1 of Hura crepitans. NCBI lineage: Eukaryota > Viridiplantae > Streptophyta > Magnoliopsida > Malpighiales > Euphorbiaceae > Hura > Hura crepitans. The sequence continues at coordinate 10,398 of CANXYI010074428.1, forward strand.
TACACTAAAAATTGGGAAAAAAACAAGACTAACATGTAACGGACCAGAAGTCAAGCCAAAGCCCTAACCAGAACAACAATGAAAGAAGAATTTATTTACATTTTACAAGGGAAAAAGAAGGAACAAGAATTAGTGGGCTACCAGTATCGAGTTCAGGGATCTCGTGCTCATAAATTCATGGATGCATGTGTTGCAGCTCTACAAGACAAGCGTAGGAATCAGTTTAGGCCCCGCACCAAGCAGAATCACAAGTTTCCAGATATGGCTGCTCCGAATTTTCTCTGCAGGTAGGTAGAGAATTTTCTGGTTCTAGTTCTAGCTTGCTGAATCAAATCGAGAAGGATTGATGTCGAAATTATCAAATATCTGAAACCGGATGGTTAATTGTTAATCAGCTGTTAATTATTTGTTTTTGTTGAAAATTAAAAATGGGCCAATTTAATTATTTCAAATTGGTCAAATAATTTAAGTAGAATGGGAAAAAGGTGATGCCTTTTATCTCCTGAATTATTTTTTCAGCAATATTAAAAATTATTAAAATATTTTTATTAATGTTAGATAATATGAATATTTAGTATTATTTTTAATAATTATATAGATATTTTTATAAAATTTTTAATAATTATAAGTACATTTTAATATCATTTTAAATAATTATATAAATATTTTTTTTAAATAATTTAAAAAATAAAATAAAAATACGAGACAAATATTAAGTACAAAATAATATATTTTCTCTTTAAGAATTGTATAACTGCTAATTTTTAATAACTATTATTAATTATTATTAAATTTTATGAAAAAAGCTATTCTTATCTTATCTATATCTTGATAAATTCAGAGTATTTTATAATCATTTAAAAAAAAAGTTTCGAACTCAAAACCTTTTTATTTATAGAGTATATCTCTTTGAAAATATTTTATAATAATTAATTGTATTTTTAATTTATTTTCATATTGATTTCTCTTTTTCTATTAGCTGAAGCAATAAAATAATATTTATTATGCAGATTTCCAAAAATTACTGAATAAATGTGTCAAATTAATTATATTTTTTATTTAAAATTCTATTTTACTTTTTAAATTATTTTTAAAATAAAAGCATCCTCATAACTATTTAAACTTTATAAATAAAATAAAACTTTTTAATTTTTTTATCTATTTTTCTTTTAATTTC
>CANXYI010074457.1:0-11227 GCA_948208565.1 Hura crepitans
CCCTAAATCCTCTCAAAATCTCGTGCCGAAATTTTGACAAATGACTCAAAAAATTAATCTTTTTTTGTCCCGAAAATTAGGTAAAAATAGTTCCCGAACTCACAAAATTCTGATTCCAAGGCCATTGGACTATTCAAAATATTTGAGTATCAAGTTGTAAAATTTTTGGATTATTTTGAGCAAATTTTAATTTATTTTACAGTTTAGCTTTGCCTGCAGCATTATTCACAGGACGCTATCGTAAAATCTTATTTGGCATTTTTAACCATCCAAACGACTTTGGATTGGCTCAAACTTTACCTAAAATTCTCTTGTAATTAATACTTTCCATCGGTACACTTAGTGTGACTCGAGTCTCAGGAAGCAATATTCATCTTGTGAAGTATTATTCATAAGAGTTGAATTTTTGGGTCATTACAACGCTAACCTATTGGACCATCATTGATTTGTTTTCCTATCACTAGCTTACATCATGAGCATTGAGGGCCCATTAGTAGCTTTGAGACTAATATCATGTATTTACGTATTCACATTGTTATTATTTTATCTAAAGAAATTTCAGTAGCATAACAGCTGTTCAGTGACATATTCCAAAATAAACTTGTGAAAATAACACTTTTATAAAATTTCCAAACTTAAACTTAGTCTCTTGGGTCCTTCTGACCCTCTAACATCATCAATCAGCACACATCATTATTAGTCACATTTCAATTACAATAAGTATTACAATATCATCATCATTCTATAATAAACATATGTCATATGATAATAATGTACTACTAATATTGTCCATTAATTTACATCAGCACAATACTAAGGTAAGCTATATATACATACTAGTACATTGGACCCACTCCCTACAACTATACATATGAGTGCCACCAACTAATAATACATTACACAAAGAAAAACATGTTATACCAAACTGAGCTATCTGGATGCACTACACTATTGCTCTGAGGCCGATGTTGAAGCTGTCTATAACTTATGCATTATAGTGGTGTACTTGATAAAACATATGCACAGTTGTTCATACATTTATGGCCATTTATGCATTTAACCTCTCATTTATGTTTCTATATTTTAGCATTACTATTATCTGTGTCGTCTCTAATTAGTCCATTCTAGTTATTATTTCATAACTACTTATGGATGTAAGGTTTAATTCTTTTTTATGTGCTTTTTTACCCTTATTGGCAATACATTCTTTAGTCCTACTAGGTTATGACATTTATGTCTAATTATTACCTATGTTATTGACCAGTTTTACACCTTTACATTATGTTCATGTCATCCATGTTTTACACCATATTTGGGAGACAAGTATCCAAATGCTAGATATTAGGGTCAAATGTAACAACCCCAGCCTATTCTAGAAAAAAATAAGTAAAGAGTGCTACCTTCTGTGAGGTCACCCATCCTTAGATTTTCCTAGGGTCCTTTCATTTAACTTCTACTCAGATTTATCTCATTCAATGTGAAAATTTTATTTAATAGGTTCAGTGATCTATGGTGAACCTCCTAGGCATATGACACTCACATGCCTGATCTTATAGCCAAATAACAGCCTATGCTGTTACTATAGCTAGAAGCTCATTATGCATAACTATAGGGCAACACACTATCTGTCTGGACATCATATCACTTAACTATGCACGGTAACATGCATGAGTGTCTTCATCTACTTGATTTAACTAATTTATCAACTCATTCTCATCTATTACTTGGCTAGTCTAACCAAATAAGCCCTTTTTATCTTGTATGTCGAGGTTACTATATACTTTACTTTAATTAGGTATTTCTTTTAAGGTCTATTTAAGAAGGTCTTACATTTTATTCTCTTTTTATAATTTATTTCCTTCTACATACTTTCAATTTCTATCACAATTCCATCAATCCTTTACTTCCCTTAGGATTCCTACCAAGATTATACGACTTTACTTTGTCTTTTTTATAGCTTATCATTGGTTCTTATTGGTTTGCACATAGGTTATCTCAATTATGCTAATTAAGGTCCTAATTCTTTCATTAATATTATTAAATCCATTCAAGTCCCTTAATAATTCCAATTATACCCTTAAGGTTCAAGAAGAACTCTTAACCACTGGATAACAGGAATAACATTGTGCAATAGCCCCCATTTTGGGGCTCAGTAACTGCAGCTACCTGGTCTTAGAATCGGATAGATACCAAGCTATACAGTGGCCCACATTTTAGACCTCAGTGTCTATACACACCCTTCACTTGATAGCAGGGAACAGTTCCTAAGAACCTCCCAATATCAAAAAGGCAGATAGTAGGGATCAGTCTGTGGATCTCCTAATATTTGTAAAAGGGATAGTAGGGATCAACCCCATGCAACCTCCCAATATCCCAACACATATACTCATCATAAGTAATACATCTGGTGCATAGCAAGGATCAGCCTCATAGGACCTCCCAATATCCATGAGTGGGTAATAGGATTAATCTGCAGACCTCTCAATACCTAGAGCATGTAGGCTCAAATTAATACTCAGTGGCTACACTTGCCATCCATAGGCTAAAATCTATTCATACTCAGCCTCTAGCAGTTGCTAATCCTTAGATGACTAGTCAACCTATCTAGTGTATACTCAACCAGTACCCTACATTCCATTTTATTTATTTTCACAACCATTGATTTCATTATCTAGAATATCCATAACCACAATGTATTATCCTTATTTTGTGAACTTGCTTAATTAATAACTTAAGTTCCATCTAATGTCCCTCTAGTTTCACTAAGTTACCATATCCTCAAATCAAGCTTCACTACTTTGTTAATATCATTCAATTCTCTTTTATCTCATCTTGTATCTAGTTTTGGCTTCTTTCTCCTACCAAAACATACTTATTTTACCTCACTTTCATATATTTCAAAGTATTTAACCCCTCAGTGTTATGTTACCTCTTCCTTTCATTATATTATGATAGTTTAGTTCCCAAGTTTATTAATCTACCCTAGTTATTATTATAATCATAAAGATATTTTATTTCTAGTATTGTCTGGTATTTTGCTCAAGGCATTTTTATGGAATTTTTTATAATAATTATACCATGCATACATACCTGGTACTCTATTAATTATTCTTTCCATTATATACCTAGATTTCACAAAGTTACCATTTGTTAATTCTTTAAAATTTTGCCCATTCATTACTTGTGCATCAATAGTTTCTTACCTTGTCATATAATTTATTCCTTCAACACTTTTAACCATTTTGCAGCTCTGTTCTCTAGTTCTATCCTTAAATCAACTAACTGATCACTTTTCTTTTTCACCCAATATTTATTTAAGTTATGTTCAGGTTAATGGGACACTGTTACCAGTTTATTTCATCTGATTATATTTTTGGACAGTTACGGGTCATTCTTTTCCAAAACATTTATAGGTCCTTTGTACGCAAAGGTTACTATTCATTTGGTAACTTTTTACCACTAACCTTTTAGTCAATTCCACCCTTCCTTCACCTCTGTCCCTTATACCTTAAAGTATTCTACACCATCTGACATTAACTTTATCTTAACATACCTATCCATTATTTCCAATCCTAAAGTCTTAAGCAACACATCTTAATTGAATTCTTACACTTTCACTTGACATTTTTCACTATACTTATTATATGTCATATCTTTACATGTCCTCCCCATGTACATCATCTCTACATTATACCTTGTCACTTTTTACACATAACCATGCAACTTCCTAAACATTCCATATCACTCCCATATTTTACATCATGTTGCCATCCTAAAATCCCATGCATTTATGCCATACATTTATACTCCTACCATGACATACATGACATACACTTAGTCATGCATACATCACATGCCTACACATACCTTTCACATCTAATTCACATCTATATCATCTTATATCCTCTAATTACACATCCTAGCATGCCTAGCACATCCATATCACCATACATACCTATACAAACATAACTTCCATAGACACACATATACTTCAATTCTACATTTCTCTAACATATAAGGCATATTTGAGTTAAATTCACTTAGAGTGGACTCCTAATCATGTCATAGCCATTCTAGAACCACTAATTCCATCTTCCTCCACCATTCTCCACCATATCTCAAAATGCCATATTAGGGTTCCTCTGTTAAAAATTCTTATAAAATTACACATAGCTCCAAATTGAAATCTCTCTTTATATATGACATCTACACCTCAAATACTCCGAAGAAAAAATGAAAAACCTTGTAAGAAATCACTTACTCACCAAAAGTGCACTATTCATCAAGTGCTCACATCTCTATTTTTGAGCATCTTTTATCACTTTTGTCAATTGCAGTAACTTTTGAGAGTAGTGGAGTTCAAGATCTATATAAATTTTATTGGATTTTAGGGTGAGAGGAGAGAGAGAGAAGCAAAAATGGGGAAGGGTATCTATAGAGAATAGAGTTGGCCATTTTTGGTTTTGGAAGGAGGATGGCTTTCTTTTATTCCATACACATGCACACATGTACACTTAGGTACACTAGAAAGGTGTATGGCCACGATTATGCCACTTGTCCATCGGAGGCCCAAATTAATTCTATTTTGTTTTAAACTTTGAAAATTCCAAATAATTTATCTGGACCTCCAAAAATCATGATTCTAGTCCCAAAAATCATTGATTATATCCATTAAGGGTCCCATAAAATTTTAGCTCAAAACTCCTTCGGGAGCTAGGGTTATTATTCACCTGCGTAATTCATAAATTCCAAAAAAATATCAAATGACCTTGGAATATTAAAATTATTTCTCTAATAGACTCATTAGAATTTTTGAGCTTTAGGATATGATATTTTTGGGTCCATCTGGGCACTTTTTTGAGCTATCCCCGTACAACCCCAACGAAGGTCACTATTCAATAATTCTCAACTTTAAATGATTTATTGGTTCTACGAAAATTTTTAATTCACTCTGCTTCATCACTTTTTGGTCAGTCAAAGTTCAGTTGACCAAAACCCCTTTTTGCTACAAGGTGTCCTTTCGATGTCTTGAACGTCACTGTATTGATCTTAGGAGTATTTTTCATAAAAGATTATTCTTCGGGCGTTACAATTCTTCCCCTCTTAAGAAATTTCATCCTTGAAATTTCCTATAGTCATATGGTTAGTGACTTTCACATGCCATTACTATACTTCTATTCTTTTCTCTTTCTATCAGGGTTAAACCTTTATACCCCTCTATATATGATCTTCTACAAGTGCACTTTTATTCTTTACTAAGAAAATTTCCCTTTTTCTAGATTACTCTTGGCATGGGTGGAGCTCCTCCAACGTGCTTTCAATACTATTACATTCAATTCTATCATCTTTCTACTACTAAAGGATGCTAAACTATATACTTTCACTGCCTCCCCTATTTCCACACTCTATTCCCGATTAGAAAACTAAGCATTCTCACATACTTACCTTATTTCAATATATTTTATCTCATCCATACTATTCACACCATCTTATTATCGAATAATGACCTTTAATATCATCTTGACAGTACTAAGTAATATCCTTGCTTAACTTTCCTTCAGTGATCTTTCTCACTTGAGCTTTCCTTTAGGACTTTTAAATGCTAGGTTATACCTTCCTTCTTCTTATTTACTAACATTGTCCTTGGCTCACCTCATTATAATATCACCTCAACTAATTTCCTTGCTCATCTTAAATGTAAGCTATATTGCGCTTCCCCCATCTCTTTGTTCTAATTAATAGTTTAACCACACTTTCATCTTTTAAAATATCTTAAGGCATTTTAATCTCTAGGTTCCTCTCAGATACCTACTAGTTTCTCTACTCCATCCTTCTTATAAATGTTGTTTATTCACTAACCACTTAGTCCGCTTCCCCTTTTAAGTTTCAAAGTGGCAGGCTAGTTATCTATATTTGCTACGGACTATTTACATACCTTTTATTACTTAATTCCCGCTATATCCTCATAGGGTTCTTACCTTAACATCTAAATCCTCTCTTACACTTGCTCATTGGTACCAACACTAGCTTCCATCCTCTTTCTACTCATTGTTCCTTTATCACTCACTTTTTATTGTCACCACATTATTCTTCTATCTTTTCGTTCACTCTGTCAAGTCTCTTTTGCATTAGGGCTATTATCATGCCATGCTTAATTTTTATAACACAAGTATAGATTTTTAATCATAGAAAAACATTTCATGTATAATGCAATTATGCTAGTGTCAAGATGCAACCTAAGCTACATAATGCAATGCCCGGGCTCGATAATAATGCATCAAGGAAGAGCAATAGCCCTTATCCTTGGAGACCTTGATAGCCAGTTCCTATTCTCAATTCTCTCCTCTCTCTCTTACTATGATGTGTCCTATAGCTCAATCCTGCTAAACATTTGTATCCCACTTCTATTCATCTCTAACTTCACTAGTTTTATTTTCTTACATAGCTCTCATATTTTCTTTGTTCCAGGCATCCCATGCTCTTACCTCATAACTTTCCATACCCTTCAAAAATTGATAACATTTTCCTCAGCCTACATCAAGATTATAGGCAACTAAATTGCCTCATTCATGGCTTACTCTATTTCCCTTTTCCATTTCCTAAAGACATTCAACCTCCCTAGGTATAATACACCTGTCATTCATTCCTCATTTATAACCCTTCAGTACACTCCACTCTTTCCATCTCCTGAGGCTCCCTTAAACTCCCTCTTTATTCTAGTTAACTTCTTGGTAGAATCGTTTGCCTCTAAATTAATACTCAGGTTTTTGGAAAAATATACTAACTCCTTGTTACTTCTTATCAATTCTTTATTCACAATACTAACCTAGTCTTTACCTCTCTTTTTCTAGGAGTCTCATTCATCTGATAATCATCTGATGACTACTATTCAATATGCAATGGTACCATGCTTTCTTTTTTTAAGTGTTTCTATCCTTTGCTTGCTTGGTTGGCCCTGCCATTCCATTCTTACCATCCATTGAGCCTTTTACTCTTCATTAGAGCATTATTACTCTCCCATGCTATCATTAGCAACATTAACAACCTCAATATAGAAGGAAAAGGGTTATGCAAGGGCATAATGCCACTACTTTTGCCCACTGTTTCCTTTGTGGTCTAAGAAATTCACATAGTTATTCCATTAACTATTTATCAGCAATCTTTGTTTACAAGCAGTGTAGCAACTGTCCATATCCAAAAATTCCTAAGGCACTCATGGATTACTACTTAGAACCACCTAAACATATTCTGATACCACTAAATGTAACACCCCTTACTTATTCTAAAAGAAAACATGCAAAGAGTGCTACCTCCTATGAGGTCACCCATCCTTAGATTTCCCTAGGGGCTTTTCATTTAACTTCTATTCAAGTATGTTATTTAGTGTGAAAATTTTATTTAACTGATTGAGTGATTTGTGGTGAACCTCTTAAGCATATGACACTTACATGCCTGATCTTACAGCCAAATATCAGCCTAGGCTATTACTATAGTTAGAAGCTTGGTATACACAACTATAGGCCAACACACTATCTATCTGGACATCATATCACTTAACTACCCACAATAACATCCACAAGTGCCTTCATCTACTAAAGCATCACAATTTAATAAGATAACATCATATCTGGATAGTATTTAGCTACACTGCTGGTCATCCTCAACATACCTTCTAAATCTACCACCTGTGTATTGGACACCCGATTTGTTGAGTATACACTCAGTGATGAATTTAATCGAACATACATTGTATTGTAACCACAATCATGCATACAATTACTTCCTATTATCATCTACTTATTATCTTAAATCTTCTTATTAAGATTTCTTGTCATTTTTACTACCTCTTAAAGCAATGGTTTGGGACTATTTATTAATTTGCTTAAATTGCATCATTTAGACCATTAACCTAGGTTTTTGAAGTTATTCTTATCTTAGATTACTAGTGATTCACATTAGTATACCTCTATACCATTAACTTTTCTAACATTTAAGTTACTTGATTTAACCAATTTATTAGTTCATTCTCATCTATTACTTGGTTAGTCTAACCAAATAAGCCTTTTTTATCTTCTATATGGAGGATACTATGTGCTTTACTTTAATTAGGTATTTCTTTCAAGGTTTGTTTAAGAAGGTCTTATATTTTATTCTCTTTTTATAATTTATTTCCTTCTATATACTTTCAATTTCTATCATAATTCCATCTATCCTTTACTTCCCTTAGGATTCTTACTAAGATTATATGAGTTTACTCAATCTCTTTTTATAGCTTATCGTTGGTTCTTATTGGTTTGCTTATAGGTTATCTCAATTATGCTAATTAAAGTCCTAGTTCTTTGATTAATATTATTAAATCCATTTAAGTTCCTTAATAATTCCAATTATACCCTTAAGGTTCAAGAAGAACTCCCAGCCACTGGATAATAGGAATCACATTGTGTAGTGGCCCCAATTTTTAGCCTTGGTAGCTGCACTAACCTAGTCCAAAAGATGGATAGATACCAATCTATACGATGGCCCAAATTTTGGACTTCGATTTTTATACACACCTTTTCATTCGATAGCATGGATTAGTTCCTAAGAACCTCCTAATGTTGAAAAGGTAGATAGCAGGGATCAGTCCCTGGACCTCCAAATATTTATAAATGGGATAGTAGGGATCAGCCTCATGGGACCTCCCAATATCCCAACACATATCATCATCACAAGCAATACATCTGGTGGATAGTAGGGATCAGCCCCGTAGAACCTCCCAATATCCACGAGTGGGTAGTAGGGATTAATCTATAGACTACCTAATACTTAGAGTGTGTAGGCTTAAATTAATACTCAATAGCTGCACCCACCATGCATAGGCCAAAATCTATTCAGACTCAGCCTCTAGTAGCCACTAATCCCTAGTTGACTAGTCAACTTATCCAGTGTACACTCAACTAGTACCGCACATTCCATTTTATTTATTTCCACAACCATTGATTTCATTATCTGGAATATCCATAACCACAATGTATTATCCTTATTTTGTCAACCTGTTTAATTAATAACTTAATTTCCATCTAATGTCCCTTTAGTTTCATTAAGTTATTGTATCCTCAACTCAAGTTTCACTTCTTTGTTAATATCATTTGATTGTCTTTTATCTCATCTTGTATCTGGTTTTGGCTTTTTTCTCCTGCTAAAGGATACTCGTTTTACCTCACTTTCATCTATCTCAAAGTATTTTACCCTTAGGTGTTATGTTACCTTTTCCTTTCATTATATTACAATAGATTAATTCCCAGGTTTAGTAATCTACCTTTGTTATTATTATAATCATAAAAATATTTTATTTCTGGTATTGTCTGGTATTTTGCTCAAGGCATCTTTATAGAATTTTTTATAATAATTATACCATGCATACATACTTGGTACTCTGCTAATTATACTTTCCATTGTATACCTAGATTTCTCAAAGTTACCATTTGTTAGTTTTTTAAATTTCTACCCATTCATTATTTGTGTATCAATAGTTTCTTACCTTATCATATAATTTATTCCTTTAGCACTTTTAACCATTTTGCAGCTTTATTCTCCTATTCTATCCTTAAATCAACCAACTGATCATTTTTCTTCATCACCTAATATTTATTTAAGTTATGTTCAGGTTAATAGGACATAGTTAATAGCTTATTTCATTTGATTATATTTTTGGACAGTTACGAGTCATTCTATTTCCTAGACAGTTATAGGTCCTTTATACGTAAAGGTTACTATTCATTTAGTAACTTTTTACCACTAACCTCCTAGTCAATTCCACTCTTCCTTCACCTCTATCCCTTATAACTTAAAGTATTCTACACCATCTAACATTAACTTTATCTTAACATACCTATCCACCATTTCCAATCCTAAAGTCTTAAGAAACATATCTTAATTAAATTCTTACACTTTCACCTGACATTTTTCACTATACTTATTATATGCCATGTTCTTGCATGTCCACCCTATGTACATTATCTTTACATTATACCTTGTAACTTTTTACACATAACCATGTAACTTCCTACACATTCCATATCACTCCCATGTTATACCTCATGTTGCCATCCTAAAATCCCATTCATTCATGCCATATATCCATACTCCTACCATGACATATATGACATACACTTAGTCATACAGATATCACATGCCTACACAAACCTTTCACATCCAATTCACATCTATATCACCTTATATCCTCTAATTACACATCCTAGCATGCCTAACAAATCCATATCACCATACATACCTATACAAACACAACTTTTATATACACACACACACATACTTCAATTCTACTTTTCTCTAAGATACAAGGCATGTTTGAGTTAAATTCACTTAGAGTGGACTCCCAGTCATGTTGTAGCCATTCCAAAACTACCAATTCCATCTTCCTCCACCATTCTCCACCATATCTCAAAATGCCATATTAGGGTTCCTCCTTTAAAAATTCCTACAAAATTACACACAGCTCCAAATTGAAATCTCTCTTTATAAATGACATCTACACCTTAAATACTCCTAAAAAATGCAAAACCTTAGAAGAAATCACTTACTCAACAAAAGTGCACTATTCCTCTAATGCTCACATCTCAATTTTTTGAGCATCCTTTTCCACTTCTATCAGTTAGAGTAACTTTTAAGAGTTATGGAGGTTAAGATCTATATAAATTTTATTGGATTTTAGGGTGAGAGGAGAGAGAAAGAAGCAAAAATGGGGGAGCATATCCATAAAGAATGATATCGGCCATTTTTTGTTTTAGGAGGAGGATGGCTTTCTTTTATTCCATATACATGCACATATGTACAATTAGGTACACTAGCAAGGTGTATGGCCATGATCACACCACTTGTCGATTGGACGACCCAAATTAATTTTATTGTTTTAAACTTTCAAAATTCCAAATAATTTCATTAGACCTCCAAAAATCATGATTGTAGTCCCAATAATCCTCGATTATATCCATTAAGGGTCCCATAAAATTTTAGCTCAAAACTCCTTCGGGAGTTAGGGTTACAATTCACCTACATGATTTAAAAATTCTAAAAAAATATCAAACGACCTCACAATATTAAAATAAATTCTTTACTAAACTCATTGGAATTTTTTAGCTTTAGAATATGATATTTTTGAAGCTATCTCGACACTTCCTAGAGCTGTCCCGGCATAATTCGAACTAAGGTCACTATTCATTAGTTCTCA
>CANXYI010074460.1:0-10850 GCA_948208565.1 Hura crepitans
CGTCCAAACCGAATAAAACCGAACTGACCGAACTATTAAAACGACGTCGTTTTGATAGTTCGGTCGGTTCGGTTTTATTCGGTTTTTCACTATCAAAACCGAAACCGAACCGAAAAACCGAAATTTTTTTAAAAACCGAACCGAATAACTCAAAACCAAATAAACCGAAATAACCATCGGTTCAGTTCGGTTTTGCACACCCCTATTGGGAAGTCCGACCCCCAATCCTTGCAATTGCTTCTGCAGAACCAGGGCAATCCACTCCCCCAAATGGTGTTCCAACGCTGAAATCTCGGGTTTTATGAGTGATTCGGTACGGGATCTTTCTTCTTGAATTCTGGAATTGATATTATCGTGCATGGCGACCGGCATCAAAGGGAGACTGAAACCTTGGACCTTAGTGAGAGAGAGCTCCAATCTCTGTTTGTTTTTTGATAAATTCTGATTTGACGTTTTATTCCTCCAATTCCCTCTTAAATAGGGAGTCATATTACAGCAGTAGAAGTCCTAATTTTATAGGTTTCTATTAAACGAAAATAACAATAATAACAATAAATAAAGGAAAATAAAAATAGCAAGCTGCCGACTAACAAAAATAAATAATAAATAATAAAAATAGGAATCCCAATTAATGCTTCTTGCTTTTGTAAACCTGCCTCACGAATGCGTCCACAACATATTACCAACTGAAGAGGGCTAAGGGACCAATGATTTGGGCAGATTTTCTGAAATTCTGCTTCAACGATTCAGACCCCTTGAAAGCAGTAACCCTATTGGGGATTTAGTCACACTCTAGCAGACTGGAACAGTGGAACTCTACCAAAGAGAATTTCCTGAGAAGTTGGCACGAGCTAATGAAATAGTTCCAGAACACTTGCACGTCAGTTTATTCATAGTTGGGTTAGATGACTATATGGATAGATGTTCAACTACTTAAACCACCAGATTTATCAGCCACTATGAGCCTTGCCAAAGCCTTTGAGAAGAAACAGCAAATACCTTTCTGGATTGCGACACACACTAGACTGAGTAGCCTATTAAACATGGATGCTAACACTAAATCCAGCCAAGGAAGCCAGATAGCTGCAACTTCACATGCCAGTAGTACCTCTTCTCCTCACATCAAAGGCTATAACATGCAAAGATGACGGAAGGAAGGACTAAAAGGCTGTGCTACAACTGCAATGAACCATATTCGTCTAAACATCAGTGTAAAAAATTATTTTGGCTCGAATTAGCAAATGGTGATGCTGACCCAACAATTCCTGCAGATTTTGGGTAGTTCCAGGTTGCTTATTATAAGTTTGAGGACAAGCTCTACTTTGCAAGGAGGGAGTAATGTTACAGTTCTAGGTAGGGCACATATAGAATTCCTAATTAATAGGAAATAAATAGGTTTTCCTAGTCAGAATATAATTCTTTGTTAGGAATTAATAAAACTTTCCTAGTTCAAATAGGATTCTTTATTATTTTACTTTCCTATTTCTTAAATCTCTATTTAAGAGGTATTATTCATTAATAAAACAAGTCAAAAAAATATTCAGAAAATACAGAGATCCGGAGCTCTCTCTCTCTCTCTAACGACTTTCAAGGTTTTAGTCTCCCTTTGACGAGCGAATTAATATACAAAATAGGTCAACCTAAGAACCACAATACGGGCAAGGCGACCAATCTAGATTTCACAATTAATCGCCCAATGACTCGATCCTTTTCTAGAAATCCTAACACCACCCCACCCCAACTACATCAGAAAAAAAAAAAACAACCATCAATTTTATTCATCGTGGTAAGATCTAATAGGAGAATCTAAGCAAACACACCGTTTTCCAAGTCACTTCAACCAACTCTACAACACCAGCCAGGAATTTTGAAAAGGTGGTACACAGATTCAACTAGAATATTTACATAGATATTACTGATTAACCATACCAATTCAACTTCTATTGAAGATTAAGTGTCAACAAAATTCTCTTCCATGCAGTTTCGAAGGCAGCATAACAAGATTTTCCTTTTCATACATTTCAAAGTCTTAACCTAGCCACGTGCTAATCTTACACTTCAGGGCATACTAAAAATGTAGACATAAAATAATGTTGTCTAGCAGACAAGAAGATATGTTAAGATGAGAGATAGAGCATACCAGCCATAGTATAAAACCCATAAGGATGTTCTTCGTAGCCAAACATTTCTCTCAGCTCCTCCCCATAGAACTTGTATACAAGCATTCCCAAGAATGCAACAATCTAGCAAAAGCATAAGTTCAGGAGTCAACAAAAGAAACTAGTAGATTCGGAGAATTTAAAAAGCAAAACATGACCAAAATCTGATGATAGCCACCCACTGATGCCAGTAGTTAATTGCATCTGAATGTTGCAGTGTAATTATTCCAACTAAGAGGAGATGACAAAACAGCAAGAACAATTTGTATTGTTATCATTTTTATTATGGAAACTAATAGCTTCAAGAGAAAAGTTTTGAAGCATAGACAACCACAAACCCAAAACCCAATTTGAGACATGCATTATTGAACTTGCATCATAAACAGTTTGTTTGATACAGTTGATTTTTAGATTCTATCATATCTTAGCCAAGTAAAGCAATAATTGTAATAACATCCATTTCCAGAATATTTCTACAACATAGGGAAGCCTCAAAATGTAATCAATACAAAGGTCTAAGAATGTTGGGAGAGGGGAAAAATATCTATGATCTAGAATTGAGGTATGACTCAGTGCTTAATTTTAAAGCAAAATAGTCCTAAAATTGGGATTTCAAGGCATTAATATGTACAACACCTCCTGATGAGCCCATATTGAAGCATATATCAAGAAGCTAACTCAGATTCACTAAGTCCCACAGACGAAGAATTTTAAGGACCCCTGGCATTAAAGAATTGCAAACTTTAAAGTCAATTTGTTGGATAAGTTATCACTTATCACAACATAGACATAGTGCCGGGGAAAATTCTAGTCTTAAAGCAGTCTCGAGGGCAAGTTCATTCCCCATTAACCATTGAAGTTTTACTTCAATTTACAGAATTGTCATGAAGGCACTCAATTGCGATTCTTGTTCAAGTTTTTCACTTATTATCATGTAATCTTCCGGACAAAGACTCCTTTGTCACCGACACTCTGATGCACAAAATAAGATATATTAGATTGAGAAGTCCACATGGGTGCATCATCTCATATTCATTCTTATAACAGCTTCAAGCATATGAAACTGCTACTTGATTGTAAAATTGTTCAACTTATATAGCAGCAATAATCACTTGCCCATTAAACACATCAGAGAACCAATCCGATACATGCTAGAACTAAACCATTTTGATCTTTATAGAAAAAGTTAAGGATAACCGGCCCAAGTAAGACCAATGAAATAAAACATTGCAAAAATGTTACCATACCAGCTGAACAACTACAAAAATGAAAGCGTGGTCTCTGGCAACAAGGAACTGAAATTTCAATCTCAACCACCAACGGTCTGCTGGAACATTGGCACGCAATATGAACAATGCTCTGCACTCTGTGCAATGAGCAAAAGCAAAGCCTTCCTGGAAAAATTTATATAGGCGGGTAAAGAAAAATAACCATTCACATTAGTTACAGAACACCACAAGTTGACAAAATATAAAAAACTATTCTCATATACAGGACCAAATCAATGGTTCCGTCATCATGCAAATTACAGAGACTAGAAGAATTTCCTATTCCCAAAGTTTCAAATAATAATAACCTTAGTTGATCGCCAATGATCAAGACATGATCTATGAACATACTTCTGAGTGCCTTTACAATGGCATGGAGCAATTAGGTCCTCTCCTGAAATAAATTACCACAAGATGCAACCAATTAGGTTCCAAAATGAGCCAATTTGCAGGTCAATATGATTTCAACTTGTGGGTCACATATTATGCAGAGTCCTAAATATCATCTTTACTTTTCTCATGAAAACCACCACATGTGAACGTGAGATACAAAAAGGGTACCAATCAGAATAGGTAGTTAAGACCTCCAGTATCAAGGCATATACGGCATTGAGGTTGCTCTGGATTCACCAGATGGTGAGTTTCATCGATGTGAATACTTTCCAAATCATCGATGTTGCAGTCCCTCCCTATCGATGTAATCTCACATGAAGATGATGATTCCTCGGATTGCTGTGAAATGTTAGACTGGCATAAGATGGGCTCAGTTTCTGAAGTATCTTCGTTGTGACTATCATTTGGTACTAATTGCATTGTGAACAAAATTGAATCAGCATTAAAGTGTTAATGTCATCGAAAGACCTATAGTTCCTAGTGCACATTTCAACAGAAAATATGCAACCTGCAAAATAGGTGAAAAGTGGAGGAGTTGCACTAATCAATAAAAAGGACATACTTAAATTTCATCTCATCACAAGAAGCCACTGCTGAATATACACATGTCAACACACAAATCATTTGTCATAAAGTATCACAAAAGCGCCCTCAAATTTCCATACCATATATTTATAGTCAAATAACTGGCATAAAAATCACTGGAAGATCTCAATCACTATGCATTACATGTCAAGACAGTCTTTCCATCAAATAAGATTGAGCCCACCAAGTTCCTAGGAGGTCCATATGATAAGGTGAAAGTCTCATCACACCTTCAATATGCTTGCCCTAGTCATTACAGGTTTAACTTTTTTATTCCCTCGGATATCAATCTTAGTCACTTGGAGACAAAATGATGGGAAGACAACAAGTAGACTTGCACGTTAAGATTATACTTCAAGCCATAAAAGTACAAAGGACATAATATAGGACTTTTTTTCTTATATGGCATGTAGACGGTAAGAGAATAGCAATTCATGTACAACTAACAGCTATGAGCTCATCCTAAATCCTGAATCCTGAATCCAACCTCTATGTAGTGAGTCATATAGAGCCTGCATTGGATCACATGACACGAACAAATCAATGTAGAATATTTCTTTTTTTTTTCCGGATGAGTTGAGCACAGCTCTCATTCAGGGCTCACTTACACCAGAAAGTCAATGACTTCTCAATCATGCAATGATATATGCATTTATCAGCATACAACGGATCATTTGTGGTTCAAGGAATACCCAATTGCAATGAAAAGTCCCCATTCATCATTCACAGTCTTGACTGCTTGTCTTCTAACCAAAATAAGTAAAGTAACACGTTCAATGGAAGAAAATTCATTGAACCTGAGCAAATATTATCTAATTTAGAGCTTAGATACCACAGAAGAGGAGTGCATTTAGTTCCGAATGAATTAACGAGGCCCGGACATAAAATTTATATGTGAGAATGTAGACAGAGCATTAGTTTTCCCTAATAGGTAGGTCAACGGTTTCTCCATTTATGACATTCACAAAAAGTCAAAGAGTCAGTGAAATCAATACAGGTAACTGGGAGTCCAATCTGTACTACAGCATCAAACAGAAGCGAATCAAAGACAGCAACATTACAAATAGGAGATGAAAGCAGGAAGAAGAAAATGTGAAACAATTAGCGAAGGCTGACCTGGTATATTACCACGAACTGAGGATCTTCATGATAGTCTGCCAATATCCGAACTGCTCCTGAAGAAATTTTGAAATAAATCTGCAAAAGGTTAGGGTTTGAATTGCCAACAAACGTCGAAGGGAAGGAGGAGGAAACACAGCGCGCTGTTGGATTTATCGAAGAAGAGGAAGACAACTTTGAATGGACCAAAATTTATTAATTGCTAATACTATAGTTTGACGCTGAGAAACGGTTTAAAGAACAAGTGGAGATGGCCGAGTTGGTCTAAGGCGCCAGATTAAGGTTCTGGTCCGAAAGGGCGTGGGTTCAAATCCCACTCTCCACACGCGCAATGGTTAATTCATGGTATTTCCTTTTTGGTTTCATCTGACGATGACAAATAATAATTCATTCAAAACTTGAAATTATTTCTTTTTGCTAAAGGCATATAATTCGTATAGAGGGAGAGAGAGGATACGAAAATATGACTCTTCTCAAGTTCAGCAAAAGAAAAGGAGCACTCATGTGCATTAAAATTTGTGGAATTTGCATGGATATTTTTCTTGTTCGGCACTCAAATCCCTTTGATTAACATAAAAACAATGAATGATTTGGGTTCCAAAGCACCACAACTAATTCAATGAGCAACTAACACAACATTTTGCATAAGGACCGTTAGGTTCCTACCAACAATTCAAACGTAAACACACAGCTCCCGGCAAACTAAAATCACCAAACAACACACACCCCCAAGAACTCCCTTCAACTTCGACTTTAACATCGACATGGAACTGCATCATGATACTATTGATTGTTATGTCTCCCCTTCATCATCACCGCCAACACCACCATCCCCTCTTCCCATAAGCGTGGGACCTGGCAACCACAAGTACTCTTTCTCGTCGTCTCCGTCTCCGTCGCCGCCCTTTTCCCCTCCACCTTCAAGCCACGCATCAGCTCAAAACCTCCCTCTTCTGTCTGATGATAAGTTGGGTAGGGAAGCACTGGTGCCATCAGCATTTTCTTTGGACCGCCCACAACCACACCCGCATGACGAATTGGATTCTCACAGTTGTTGCCTCAAAGACTTGTAAGCATTCGTTCCTCCACCGTGGTATCTTGTGTTTTACACATTCGTTTTAATATTATATTTTTGTGAATGATCTACGCATCTTTTTGAACTAACTCAGCAACTCCTACTGTTATTGCTAGACCCTTTGACAGGTAGTTTTTTGTTTCTTTCAATATTTCGTATTTGATGCAGGCTACAATGGTTAGTACAGAGATGCTTCAATTGCTGTTCCAAGTCTCCCTGAATCCATCACGAAACACCACAGCTATTATTAGATTCTTCAGGCATTCATTTCTACAAACAAATTTGCTCACCTTATTCCACTCCTGAGATTTCACTTGACATGGAATAACAGCCACATACACAAAACCCTTGTATATTTTTTAATTTTTTCCCATCAAGTATATTAGCTTCAGCAGCACTAATCACCATTATCCTCTTGCAACTTTCTATTTCGCTCCATTTTCCTTCTTTTATTTATTTTTTTTTCATTTGTACCTTGCAACTTGAATATACAAATGTTTACAATAGGAACAGTCGTCAATGCCTTGACTGAAAGAAGTATCCCTTGCTGTAACAGAAATTAAATACGAATGAACATAATAATGTCTGGATATGCAACTATAGTTGGTGTTACAAGTCCATAAAAGATGATCTATCCAGTTCATTCATGCCAAAGATGGGTTTTGAAGCGTACTAAACAGAGCTACATAGACAATGTCAAAGATTAAAGGTTACTTCATAAAATAGACAACAAACTCACTGCTTTGCATAGGAATGAAGAATACAACAGAGTATAAATTCTAAATTGAGTTGACAAATTCATATTCTTGTTCACCAATTACAACCCCATTTATCTATTCTAAACAATAATCTTTATCCGATAAAAGCAAGGCTTCATAATGACTTGTACTCCTAGCTGTCTTTCTTGAGCATATAAAGTAATAAATGAAAAGAAAAAAACTACACAAATATTTCACGGTTACTGCTGATTTTGCTGCCTTTGTTGTACAAAATTGGGATGATTTTGAGATGCATTCTGGAGTGCTACCATACTTGACTGCAAATTCTGCGCATTTGGAGGCATATTACCATACGCACCTTGGGTAGCCAACTGTTGCTGCTGTGGCTGTATAGGCATCATATTACCAGGATTGGATACTCCCATGTTAAACACTGCAAGCAAAAAATCCAACTCAAAATCACCTTTACTATTTGTCTGCGGAACTTTGATAAATGCCTCTCCTGGATTATAACTTACAAACAAAAGCATGACAAACATGCAAGCTAGTGGATAGGGACGAAGCATGAAAAGTTGGAAAATAAAGAAAAACAATCATTGCAGGTCCTTCCCTTCTACAGGGGGAATGAAGGAGAGAAAAAAAAAACGCAGGAACAAAGAAAAAGCAACAATATGTCATACTTTGATCATTCAGGATTTGGGGATGACTCCTCTGGGGATTGCTACCAGTTAATCCATACTGCAAAGAGACTATGAGATTAGATTTTATACCTAGAACACAGTATTTAATAGTATGCAAAAGATGGCATATTTAAAAGCACTGAAATGTAAATAATACACAGAAAATACAATTCAAATCACATGATAAATGCATGCCATCAATTATTGCTATAAAAATGCCAGTGAAATACTGATAGTTAATATTTCTGGTTTTCTTTCAGTTAGGTAGAATTAGCAGTATCCGTCCTTTTAAATGAAGTATCAAATGGTGTTTCAACTCAGGCGACATAACAACCAAATGTGACCAGAAATTCCCCAGCCAAATAAGTCAACATAAGACCTTTAAGTTATCCAAGTTGTACATCTTTTGCACATTGAGAGAATTTGTACCAAACACAAGTTTCAGCTCTCTACATATGAATGGCATTGTAGCTATAAGCCTATAACATAAGGCAACTATGCCTTCTTGACTGTCTACATAACAACTAACCAGACTCCCCATTAAGCACTTATTGCAAGAGAACTGCCATCACATTTTTCAGTAGCTTCATATTTTTGGTAGATTTCAGGTCAAATTCTAATGGATTGAGATCCCACTTGCATTCCTCAAAAATGCAATATGCACAGATTACAAATTTTTACTCTCCTGCAAGAAAAAGAAAAAGATCAAAATAAAATCAACAAATCATACTACCTGCATTCGTGAAACAAGTGGCTGAGATGTCATTGTAGCTGATATGTTTGGAATCTAGGAAAGAGTGAAATATCATAAGGTGGAGGATCAGAAAGAAATATAATAGTTATAATCAAAAGAATAAAAATGGAAAACTAACTTTAGCAACAAAAATAATATGTCTGTTCAAACAAATCCAAATGTATACAATATCCATGATCAGTTGTAAATGCCTATAATAAATATATATGGCAGAGAAGTCAACTCGACTTATTTGTTGGCTGCAAGATCTATAGGCCACAGACTCTAATAGAGAAAAACGATACATAACGTCCCAATGTTTAATGTGGTTTTAACTAAGCATAAACTAATAGGTTAATATTGAGAATACAGATGGCAAACTTGTCAAACAAAATAGAACGTCCAGAAATCAAGAATGATAGAAATTTGAGACAGATTTGTAAAACGAGGAGGTTGTGTTCGACAAGACAATATGCATGCAACACAAGACAAGAACATCCATAAATGATTCGTGTCCACTCCATATCAGGAGCAAATCAAGTAAAGAGGGCATCAAAGGCCACAACTTGGAATTTCAATTTAAATTTCCAAGGTATCCTCAGTTGATTAGTCCAAGGACCAACAGGCATTTGATGAGGAAGCAGAAAAACATAAGGAAAAAAAATAGATATTACTTTTGCATTGACAGCGGCACAAAAAATGAAGCCAAAAACTACAGCAAAAAACTCCAGGAAATGAAAATAAACATTAATGTCCAATATTAACAACAACTAAAAGTCAAGGCCGTGTTAATTGTAAACATAAATGCAATTCATAGGTGCAATCTACTCTCTCTCTCTCTCTCTCTCTTGCAATCATGACACTAATCAAAATTGATGAAAGAGAAAAACACAAAAAACTTTGCTAACAATTATTACTGATACAAGATAATACAACACTAGAAGACTGAAGCAACAAATCTAACCATCTGGGTATTTGGGGCCCCCTGAGCAGCATTGAACAGTGCGTTGTTTGCAGTGTTGGAAAACTGGCTTAAATGGCGACTTAACTGATTTCCTTGATTCAGTGGGCTTTGACCCATTCCATGCTGAACAAGTCCAGAGGGTAGTTGTCTACCCTGAAATTGCTGGTGTCCTAGTGGCTGAGAAAATTGCATCTGATGCTGCCCATGTAACTGGGGAAATTAATTTCAACCAAGCAACTATCACAGAAAATAAAATATAAAAGGGAAAATAGAAGACATGCTATAGAAGGCTTCCAAAAAGTGAGTCAAATGGCAATATCAGACAAAGCTCAGGTGACATTAGTCGAATGCTTTACAGCAATATTATCAGTACCAATATTTAGTAAAGGAAGTGGAAATATTAAGTGATGTTCTGCTGGAGATATATCCTAACTCAACTCTGAGAATAGATATACTTTGACTGGACTTGGTCCTCTAGGAGTCATGATTGTCAAATGATCGGTTTTCTGGTTGAATGAGAGTATATCTTTTGTTGGCAGTTAAGATTCCATTTGTTTCACCAGAAAATAACTCCTTAAACCTTTTCTCATAAAATTCTTCTATTTTCTTGATCTAGAGGAATATACTTCCACTAATTTAAAAATTTTGGAATTAAAGATTCCCTTAATGGAGCCAAATCTGATTATAACCAATTTTTTTCCTATAAAAAAAGGAAACGAGACTTTAATGTTATTTATTTCAAGGCTGATAATTATACTGCTAAAATAAAGGTGAATCTTTTTAGCATCTGGATGGTTCAATATCTAATTACAAGGTGGATTCGGGCTGCAAGACTAAAAAAAGATATCTGCTTGAGATTGCTGTGGCGTAAATGTAAATATCTCAACTTACACAAATCAGTCCCCCTCCTAACCTACCCCAACTTTGGCTTCTGCAGCCTTACCACCAAAGTGCCCAAAGCAAAGCATGATCGAGATTGTTTTGGAGTAAACATAAAAATCTCAGATATTATTGGCGTATCTTATCCAGAATTTCTTAATGATTAGGTAAGTCACCTAGAATAAGCATTTTTCTAGATATTTATTTTGCTGATTTATTATATGCAGACATTTTCTACACTCTTCAATTATGGATAAACCAAAAGATACATTAAAA
>CANXYI010074574.1:0-11687 GCA_948208565.1 Hura crepitans
ATCGTAATCTATTTGAAATTTCGAATACTAGTCGACTTACCCCTCTTTGTCATATTCACAATATCAAAACAAGACTTGATCAATCTTTCTAATGCCAAATAGACTTTTGTTTTGTGTGTTTGTTTCTGGGAAGGTCTATGCCTACTCCAGTAAGGAAGCACACGTGACAGGAGTGATACAGTCATTTGTTCTGTTTTTCGCATACACATTTAAGCTCTTAAATTTAAAAATCTAATATTATGTTGCCAATGATATCATGTAGTGGCTGGCGTTTACTTCGCTGAGAGGCTTAATAAAGTTCTGGCTGACAACTGGAAGAGCTTTGCAGGCCAGAATTATTTTGATCCACATGGACTCTTCCTTTCGGCTCTCTGGTCAGGGCCTCTTCTTATCATCGCAATGGTTATCCTGGTCAGTGATTGCTGCCATCCTTTATCTGTGCGCATTTTTTTTTTCCGATCCTTTATCATAATTATTCCACTGTTTTATTACAGATGAACACTCTCTTTTCCTTGTGTTACCTAATTGTGAAATGGAAAAGGGCCGAACTCAGATACCGAGCAAGGCTGTCGCATAAAAAACAGGATTGATGATGCTCACCTTTCCTTTCCTTGACATTTGAAGAGCTACTTCTTGCTTGCACTCAAGGCAGTTTTGTAACCTGTTTAGATTGCGGATACTTATTTTCCATCTTATAAGGTTCTTCACCATTTCTTTTCCTCCTGAGCTTTAATTGGTGGTTCAATGGGAAACGTATGCCAAGGGTTATGCATTTTATTCTTGTATGCTAATACATGTTTCCTGCATTTGCTTCCCTAGATACGGAACAGAGAAAATATTGCTAAAACATCTCTAGTAGTGAACATTCATCTGACCTTCAATCAATGCGTCTCTTAGTATCCTTTTCTGTTTTTTTAACGGACACTCCACTGCGGAAGGTGGTGATGAAACCCAATCTGATTTGCTAGGGAAGCCAATACCTGTTGCCCTCGTTGCTAACAGCCTTATTTACTAGCTAAGCTCCGTTCCAACCCATACCATTAGTAATAACACCTCAGTCAACTCTGTCACAACAACAATCAAATCTCTATGATGGATGGTATTTGTAAATGACAAAAGTGATTCAAATTATTGAGAAATAAGATCTACAAGGGACTGTTTTTGATAGCTAATTAATTGTTCAACACCACCCTTAACGCCTTTTGATCAGCAAGAATCCTCGAATTCACTCATGTAATGCTCACATTAATAGCTATTCATGCGTTATCAATGAACTAGTGATGGATAATCTAAAGAAACTTTCAAATTCATATAACTCAACAAGCATCTTAATTTCAGCACCAATTGCTCCATCATCAATGTTGAAGAAAATTGTACAAAATGAGTTCTAATGAACAATGATGGAGAAGCAAAGTCAATTTTTTGGTAGGGCTGTCCGAAGAAAACCAAAAAGAAACCAAATCATAGGGTTTTAAATTTTTTTTTTATTATTATTTTTACAATAGTTAAGGTCTCTTGGTTTAAACTAATTTTTTTATTTAGTCATTTCTGGTAAACTGGTATATATGTATAGATTTTTTCATTTATATTTTTAATATATACTAATTGTCGTGTGCACATGCACTACACATGATAAATAATTTTTATAAAGCATGTAATATTATTTTTATTAATTTTATGAGATTTAGTTATTAGAAAATAATATAATAAAAAATAAATACACATTACTCATGTATATATTATTACATATTAACTATTACATTTTTTTAATAAAATAAAAACAAAAAATATTATAAAAATATAATATTAAATAAATAAATAATAAATGCCTATCATATTTCCACATAAAAATCTAATTATATATAAATCTAATTTATTAGAAATTGTTTTAGCAATATAAGAATTTTAAAAGTGTTCAAATTGAACTTTAAATGTTCACTTTAATTATATTGCTGTATAAAAATTTTACTCTAATATAAATACTTTATAAATTATTTTCGTAAATAAAATTAACATGTTAGGTTATTATTATCTAAATAAATTTGCACCTTTATTCGTGTGTGTATATATTGTACAAGTTAATTGTTTACATGCATTGCATATGAATTTTTTTTATAATTATTAACAAATAATAAACTTAAGAAGTATTTGAAATTTTTAAAAAATAAATTAATTTTTCCGTATCTTTATAATTAACTCTCAACAAAATTTGCATAATCAATATATATATAATAAATATAATTAAAAATGAATGATCTAAAATTTTGAATATAGATCCTCAAAAATGAAATGTAATGACAAAATTCCATTCTCAGTTAATGTCATTCTCAATTAATCAGAAGTTTTGAATTTAAGTTCTAAATATAAAATATTTTTTAAATTTTAAAATGCTTTGTTCCTTTTATGAATTTATTTAATATAAATTTGAATTAAACATATTTGTAAATTTGGATATGAAAAGTTAAGAAAAGAATTCAATACATAATTTTTTAATTTTTATCTAGAGTTATAAGAAATTATTACTTTATTAATTTAACTAAAAATTATATTTGTCTACACATGTATATTACGCAAAAAAAAAAAAATACAATTGATTTACAGGACAGACAATATTTTTAAAAATATTAATGGCCTCATTATAATTTATAATAGAATTAAAAAGGTAGAATACCTTGAGTTAGATTTATTTTCTATTTATAAAAATTTATTTTTCTAATATATAACTATTTATTTTTTTAGTAAAAAAAACTATTTTTATTCTTCATTAAACTAGAAATCGACTTACTCCATATTCAAAAGAAAAGCATTAAAATATGTAAAATAATTTGAAAGAAAAAACACAGATAATTCTAAAATCTATTACTCGAAAATATTTATATTTTTTTACAAATAATAAACTTTAAGTAGTAGTTTATTATGAACCAAAATTTTATAAAAAAAAATATAATTTTACATTTTTTTTTTCACTTTCCCCATTATCTATTACAAAAGTGGATTTAGCTTATAAATTGCCAAAAGAAACTAAAAGTCAAAGCTTGTTGAAGAAGGACTGCAAGCAGATTGATACTTCTCATCTGCAACCTGTGCAGCCGCCCATGCCAGCAGGAGAGCCTTCAGAGACCAACAATGAACTTCTAAGCAAAGAAAGGTAGACTCGAGAAGAGCTTGCTGCTTTGTATCCATTATGTGAAGAAGGAAATCAAGGGAACTCAGCAGAAAACCAACAATTGAATGAGCTGTTGAACATGCAAAATATATGCTGTAATCACCTTCCTGCCACTGAAATGCTTGAAACAATGGAAAATCAGACTCCTTTAAGGATAGAAGGCACGGTGAATGAGTTGGCAATTTTTTCAGCTGTTCCCTTTTGAAAAAGAAGCTGCTCCCAGTGAAGTTCTCTCCAAGAGCAAGGAAAACCAGACTCCACAATCCGACTTACCTGCAACTGGAAACTTAGAGAACATTATGAGTTTCTCTATCGCATCAGAGGAAAAATCCAACTCGGGTAACATTTGGTCAAGAAGAGGTAAACCTGCTACTCTTCTGCAGCTTCAGACAAGTAGGTTCCAAAGAAAAATCAGGAGCGATGATGGAATTGATAGTGATTCTGAATGGGAGAATCAGGAAGATGTTGAAAGTAAATCAATTAGTAAGGCTCTTATTTTTGATTTGGAAGCAATGGATGAAGAAATCTTTACTCCAGACAAGGAGAATTGCACCCCAAGTACTTCTATACCGAGGTCCTCGAAGAAGGGTGGGCTAGAAGATATTCAATTCTCCAAATCAGGCAGACCATCCTCTTCAAAGATTAAATCTAGCACCAATACAAGGCAGGAAGAAGACATAATTAGCTCTTCTGACAAAGAGAACCAAACACCTAAGGCTCTCCGAGAAAGGATATCAGAAAGGCCTTCAAGGCATTGTGCCAAAGGAAAGAACAGAGAGGGTTCCATTGCCATCATTAATTTCCAATTCCCCTGCAAGGTGTATGTCTGAAGCTTCACTCCCTAGTGCAGCCGCAAGAAGCAGCATTTCTGTCAGTTGCAACCAAAATAAGGTTACAAACTCTACTTCTGTAAGTTGAAAGAGACTATGACCACTTCTGCAAAATTGCATTTGCTTAGTTGGGTTTGTTCAGCATATGACTGTAAGTTTTTTCAGATTAACTCTGACTGAAGTTTTTTCAGATTAACTCTGATGGAGATACAAGGAGGAGACGGACAATGATAGCTGCTACCACATCTCTTATAGACAGGGAAACAAGGAAGGCCTTACAGCGTTTACAAGGTCTCAAGGGGACTCATTTAGTCATTCCAAGAATGGGTAATTAACAATCAACATCTATTTCTTGTCTATAAAACACTTACGGCTATACCTTATCAGGAAATAATTTCTTTTCTAACAAGCATCAATGCTTAGTATTCGCAGTCATAAGAGAACTGGATTCGCTGAAGCGTTGTGGTAGCTTCTTCAGAAGAAAAACGGAGGCGTCTGTGGTCTTACAATGGATAGAAGAGTGTCTGGTGAAAACAAAATGGTGGGTCCATATCCAGAGCTTATTGGAGGATGCAATGCCAATTGCACCAACCCCACCTGCTACTTCTGTGTCTCGATTTAGCGAGGGAAGTGCGGTCCTTCCATATCAGAAAAGAAGCTCAGCTTTATTTTCTGCATATGGGAGTATATTAGAAATAGCTTCACCAACTGCAGAAGACCACATTCTTGACTGCGCTCTCTCCTGCAGGAAAATGAATAACAATGGACAACTCGTCCTTCTTAGCAATGATGTGACTTTAATGATCAAAGCCATGGCAGAGGTATGCTAGTAGCGCTTTAATATCTTGCCTGTGTCTATCTGTCTCTTTTACTAAAGCTTTTGGTTGACTGCTTTAGGGTTTGATATGCGAGACAGCTAAGGAATTCCGAGACAGTCTGGTGAGCCCCTTCTCTGAGAGGTTCTTGTGGGCAGAAAGTTCTCCAAGAGGACAAACTTGGTCTGTCCTGGATGATATCGTACTGAAGGAAAAGTATTACAGGAACCCTTGGAAAAAAATATCAAAGGGAGAAGGTGCCAAAGGTTTGAAGCTCATTCTGCTTCACAATTCTCATTATGGACAAACCACTTCATTTGTCAAAACAATGTAGATTCTTTTCTAGTATGTTTCTTATAGCAATTTGTGATCAAGCAGACTTTCTTCACTTTTTGATTCTTCACTAATGTTTCTTATAGCATTAGAGCTTGGTTGTTTTTGAAGCTCTAATGCCCTGAGCATAGCATCTATGTCTTGTTGCTCTCTGAATCTAATGGCTCAAATTAAAATTTGCGAGCAGAATTTGTGTAAGAATGGCAAAACCAAATATTTGTAACTCTTTATAGTTAATTGAGATGTGATAAAAATGAGTAATGAATAATTATATATCCATATGTTAATAAGATTGTAAACAATCAATAAAAACAATAGATTGTAAACAAATTAACTCTTATATATATTGAGGTATTAATAATTTAAATTTGAAAATATTTTTCATAACATCATTGTCTTAATATTTAATTTTTTGATAATTTAACTCCGTTAAATATTTTGTGAATTTTAGAATTTAGCATCGGCAAAAGAGAATTTTTTGCTGTCTTGGTTGGTAAAAAACTATACTTTCAAAATATGTTATCAATAAAAAAAATATACCAAATTTTGGAACTATTATTATTATTTGCATTAGTTTGTGAGTCAATTTAAAACCGTTCAAAATTTTGCAGATTAAATGTATTGAATTGCTAACAGATTGTTTTAAATTTGGATCACCTTTTAATTGATTCAAATTTGAAAATTTGGTCAAAATTTGCCACCAAATCACATTATAATAAACTATAAATTTACATTTGATGAACATGTTTTACATTCAAATCACACTTAAACGATTATACAACAAAAATTTCATTTATTATAATAAAATTTGCAAACTATAATATTTGTAATTCTATTGAAGAAAAAATACATCAGACAGATTTTGTGACAATAAATTAATGAAACTTTTTTGAAGGAATAATTTATTGAAACATAAAATCCTGACTTTGAGTATAAATCGGTTAAGGGGAGTGCTAAATAATTTCTCTTAATTAATTTTTTTTATTTTTTCTATTATTCATATGTTATATGTCTATTTTTTTTTTTTTAATTTAACATCACACTAATAAATTTACTTACACACTTATTATGTAACGAATGAAGAAAGTAAAAGAGAATGTATTTAACAATTCTCATCAGTTAATCATTATGCCATGGAGAATATCAAATATAAACCCAAAAATGAGATATGCAAAATTCAGTAACGAAATTCCTGAAAGTAGAATTTAAAAAGAAAAAAAAGGCTCAAAAAAATGAATGAAAAAAAAAAAAAAAGAATACGCAGAATCAAATCAGATCATTAAATACTTCGACCAGTCGGGCTTGCTCAGGTCAAGGTCAAACAGATTGACTGATTGAACCATAAATTCATTGGTTTTTAGCATGGACAAAAATTAAAATTTACTCTTAGATTTTACGAAATAGATAGTATTTATTTTTAAATTCTTTTTTTTATGAAATGCCTTATGATTAATTTAAATGTCAAAAAAAGTTTTTATACTTTTGTCCCTTAAAATTCTTAAAATGGATAGATTTTGCCCTCATGAGAATTTAAGAGTAAAAACTAACAAAAAAGTAACTGTTGGAACACATTGGTTTTTGACCCAACCTGAACTCCCCTCAACTCTTCAACCTGAACCAATTCGATCTAGATTTTGAAGTGAACTTGAACTCCTAAAAAATTCGGGCCCTGACCCAACTCCTAAAGTAACCCAATTTTTTTTTTAAAAAATACCAATTCCTATGCTTTGACGCACTGATAAATGATAATTACTTATAAATTTTTCAAATAATTACAACATAAATTCTTTGAGAAATAAAATGGGTAAACATGCAAAAATTGAAAATTATTCAATTTAAAAAAATTTTGAACATGCATAATCTCACATCAACAAGGCCAAAACCAAAAAAATTAATAAGAATAATGAAGAGAAAAATCAAAAAATCAAGAAAAGAAAAATTTTGTTTTGGGTTTTAACTTATAAGAAAAAAAAAGAAAATGAGAGAAGAAAAAAGAGAAATTGTAGGTGTGCTTTTTAAAATTAAAAGTATAGGTACTAAAATGATAAAAAAAAATTCTCTCCCTACTTTTTTAAATTAAAATTACATTTTGATCCTTAAACTTTTAAAAAATCACAAAAATGGTATAATATTCGGGTCGGTCGGGTTATTTGGGTTTCATCCAAATAGATCCGATCCGAAAATCTGAACTTTGAAATTTTCTAACCCAACCTAAAACTCTCAAAATCCAAAAAAATCGGATCGTTCGGTTTAGGTCAACCAGATTAATTGAGTTGGTTCGGATTTTGCTCATCCATACCAAAATGTGTAATTTATATTCATTTGAAAACTTAAGGGCAAGAACTGACGAAAACACAATTAAAGGGCAAATATTATCTATTTTTAAAGTTCATAATGCATTCTGATATTTGCCCTTTTAGTATGAACTTTTTAACAAATTTGGTCATAAAAGTATTTTAAAACAAATTAGTTGAGTCGTCAGTTTTTCTTGTTCGATTTTGAACCATATTACTTGAGGGAAAAACAAAAAATCTGATTGTTTAAATCAAAATTTTATTATCATTACATATTCGATAGAATTTATTACTTTTGCACTAGATAATATAATATTTTCCACACGTACATAAAGTATATTAATTAGGTTACAGTTCATGTAATATGAATAATAAGGTGAAGATCTAATAATTCAAACTAGTACAAGATTTATCATTTGAGAAGTTCCATACAATATGAATTTTAAATATACACCCGATCATTCACATCGTATGAACTGAACGGTAACAGAAACCATAATAAAGGAAAATGTACTGATTTATAATGAAAAGGACTCGAGAACAAAAAGGATTAATACTCAGAAGGTTTAAGATATCATGAAAGCATGAAGGCTACTGCATATGGAGGACTGGTTCATTGAATGGGAGAGAATGTTGAAGGGCTACATAAGAACATTTATTTAATTTCATGAATTACATAAGTAACCTAGGAATTAGGATGACCTATGCAAGCAAATGCTATAACTCCTACAAACATTACATTAGTGAAGATTATTAGCACTTGAATCCCCTGCAGTTTTCTGACTGTAATTACAGGAACCAGAAACAAGAAATGAGAATGAACTTTCTGTATCATCAAATAGAGGTCGAGGGAATTCGTGAAATCCCCCAAAATTACAAGTGTCAAAGTTCAATGGTGAGAAATAGCTCGCAGGGTCATCAGCAGCCCCTTTCATATCCGTAACAATTTGATCTCCATTTCCAGTAGCAAGACCAGAACCAAAGCTAAAATTTAAACTCGAGACCTTGTTTGCTTCTACATTTTCATTGCCTTTATTGGATTGTGCAGATGGTCCTTTTGCGTCATCAGGAGGTATAGCAGGAGTATGACCTTGGAACAGAGCAATGTGTCCGAAAAGCTTATCCTTCCTCGAAAATGTTGTACCGCATGAACAAAGCCATTTGTCCTTGCCACAATGCTTCTCGTGAGTTTTGAGGTCTGCAATGACTGAGAATTTCTTGGTGTTGCATCTGCTGCAGGTGTAGCTTTTGTCACAATGAGTTCTCTTATAATGATTTTTGACACACAAAATAGTCTTCAAAGGCTGAAACTTTTTGTGATCCTTGTTCCGCTTGCAACCAGCAAATGGACAGGAGTACCTCTTGATAAGCACTGGTTCAGAGATGGATTCCTTGTTGGGTTTTGCAAGTGCGGCTGGGGTTTTGTACTCATCACCGTGACCCCTCATATGCATACGTAAATTAGCATCCCTCTTGAAACCTTTTCCGCATATTGTGCAGAAGTGAGTGTGCGGAGCAAGGATTTCTTCTTTCTCTAGTTGTAAGATCTCATAGGAACCAAATGGAAGATTCTCACCTTCCTCAACATCTTCTTCATCTTTCAGTTCATGTTCTTCGGCAGAGAAGTTCTGCTCAGTCCCACAATTACCAGTGAAATCCATCTGATTCAACTGATCACCAACTTTACTTCCACTACTATGCCGCATTTGTACATTGCCGTTCATGTCTACCCCGGAGGGCAGAAGGATTCCTCCAAGCTGTCCAGCAGAAAGAGCAACAGGAGAAAGTGTATGCCTCACAGATGGAAGAAGACTACCGGCTGTGGAGATCAGCTGAACAATAATTGAAGTGAGATCAACAGTAATGAGCTGCTGCTGCTGAGCTGCTAGTTCATCTGGTCGCTCGAGAACCTTACCCCTGCGGCCAACTATCAAATGAACCAAATCTTGCAACTGATGGATTTTTTGCTCAAGAAAAGAGAGATTGTTGAGCATAGCCCTTGGATCCCAATCTGGAATTTTGCCAATTTGAAGGGTCTCGCTAGTTTGATTGCCTTCTCCAGGGATCATTTTGATTTGATCATTTGGGTTAAATTCCTGAAAAGGTGAATGAGTCCTGTTACCACAGATAGAAGTATCTTGCCATTTCTGCTGATATTGCCGTGAATTGAAATTGGTAAGTAACGGATTCTGGGTGGATATGTTTTTTGGTAATTCATTAACAGAAGATGAAGAATTTCCCCATGTTTCTGCACGTAGCATTTCTTTGTGATCCATTCTCCAGTCCTTCTTGGAATCAAAGATTCAATCCTAATTAAATCACGAATTATGAAAATTAAACTGGAAAAGAAAAATCAAATGCTACAAGACAAATTTATAAACCCAAGTTGCAAATTAACAGCAAATCACCAGTTTATTGGGTTAAATAATCATTTAATCAAAGAAAAAATATTCCTATAATTTTAATGAGGAAACCAGCACCCAATTTAATCAAGAAATCAACATCCTTCAATCCAAAAAGCCAGAGAAAAACCTCTTACCATCTAAAGTCAACCTTCACTGCGAAAGAAAAATTCTTACATACAGATTTAAGATCCTAACTTTCATTTTACTCGGAACCCATATTACTAAACTCGAGTAGCAGCGCAGAAAAATTGAGCAATTCAAGATTCCAAGTCACTTTTCAAGAACTAGAATCAATGCCAATAAGGCCACAGCAATCCCAACATCTCATCACTTTCATATTCCATTACCAACCCGGACTCCCGCATATCATCTTAATCCCAGCCATTCAAAAAGGGCAAAAAAAAAACATTAGTTACTCAATACCCAAGAGCAAGCTAAAAAGATTAGTACTTTATGGAAGAAAAAGAGAAAGAGAAACTTCAGATTTAAAATCTGTACATATAACCATATAAAAAAGCAATTATCATCGGAAAATAACAACAAAGAAATGAGAAGAGATTCTTCACCAGATTTAACGTAGATTAAACTAAGATGCACCCTGCTTCATCTTAGTTGCCTGCACATGAATACAGCGAGAGTCAGAGACGAAAAAGAAAAACTGAAATAAGCTGAAATCAAATATAATTGCAGCCTCCATTCCCAAGAAGAATACAGTGTGGACAAATGTCATTATTACGAAGTCAATCCCATCAATCAGGACCGTAACTTTGTCATTCTGATAAGGCAGTTGCGGACCCGTTAAATCACAACCGTTGGTGGGTGATTGAGCGTTTTCTTTGTGTTGTAAAAAAGTAGCAACATAAAAGACAAGAAACATTTGAGAGATGATTGGAGATCGGGATGGTGGAACCCACACCTGTTCAACTAGGAAGGTTCCGCACCACAATCAAGATGGTTCTTTTTCTCCCACTTTTTAATTGCATTTGACTTTTTTTTTAATATTTTTTAATTTAATTTAAGGGGATATAAAAAAAAGATTTTGCTTGCATTAACCGTTCTAAAATGAATTTCCCTGCCCGTCTCATAACATTATCTCACTACTCTCTTCGAATGTATTAAAGAAAATTAATTAATTCAATTTAATTAATATATTTTTAATAAGAATAATTTTAAAAATAATAATTTATATTTATTAATACTTTGATGGTAATGATATATTAAATATTTAATAAATTAATTATAATTTTTAAAAAATAAAAAATATTTTGAACAAATTAAAAAAGAAAGTAAAAATATATTTTTCAGATGGAAGAAATTTTATTAATTAAGAATTGTATGAGCTCCCGTTTATCCTTCCCTTAAAAAAAACCTTTTATTTCAATTTTATTTTAGGAATAATTATAAATTACATCTGAATATTAGAGATAATAACAATTAAAAATCTAAATTTTTCCATAATAATTGAAATTTTAAATTATTATTTTACAATAATTAAAATTTTGTGCCTATTTTTCTATCTAAAATCAATTGATTTGATGATATAACGATTATGTAAAATTCATTAAATGCTCAAAAACAAGCTCATCATATATTGAAAATATTATATAGCAAGTTTTTAAAGTAATTTATTAATGTGACATTGAAAATAATGAAAAAATAATCTTACCATTTATATAAGATGCACTTAATCATTTTTTTAAAAGAATGCTTGCATTTGATGAGTCCTTATAAAATGACAAAATTTATGATACAATACACATAATTAATCCTTATAAAATGACAAAATTTTTAATTAATTCTTTATTTTCATTTTTAAAAAATTATTCTTTATTAATTTCAAATTT
>CANXYI010074654.1:0-14447 GCA_948208565.1 Hura crepitans
ATAAGGTAAGATACAACCTCTCCATCCTCAACCTCAGAATGGCCTCTGTCTCCTACTCATAGGCATGATCAATATTGTTGCTACTATCAAAGAATAGGCTATCTTAAAAATAACTACAAGCTCTTTAGTAAAGTCATACAGGAGTTAATTAACACTAAGCAAATACCAAATCCAGAGGCCTAGTTAAACCCACTTTCCAAACATCGTCAGACCTTATGCCTTCTTAAATCTAAGATGCCTAAAGAATATGTGCTAAGAGATATCTATAGGTCTGACCATGAGATAAGTGAGGGGGTAAGAACAAGTGAAGCCATACTTATGACTGGCTTTTAGGAGACTGAGAGTTAATGTGAGCTTAGGGAGAGCAAAGGTTTTTAGAATGGATCTTCTATAAGGATCTCGAAGAGGGTAAGAGAGATAAAATTTGTTTTAAGGGAGAAATGGTTGAGAAGGTTTGGAAAAATGGTCAGATCTTCCTAAAAAAAGATTAAAGACAAGAAAGATGAGAATGATGAGGTACTTAAGTAGCTAAAGAAAACCTAAGCCCACATTATCATATTAGATCTATTAAAGTGCTCACTATCCGATAGATAGAAAGTAGATGAAGCTTTAGGAGAATTTATAGTATCTACCACTACTACACTTCAAGAGCTAGTCCAGGTCATGAAAAATAGGAAAACTGGGAAAATCACCTTCTTAAATGTGGACTTACCATTGGAAG
Source organism: Hura crepitans (assembly GCA_948208565.1). Classification (NCBI taxonomy): domain Eukaryota; kingdom Viridiplantae; phylum Streptophyta; class Magnoliopsida; order Malpighiales; family Euphorbiaceae; genus Hura; species Hura crepitans. The sequence continues at coordinate 722 of CANXYI010074654.1, forward strand.
GGGGAGAAAAGAATTGGCCACTCTTCATTAAAGACAAAGTGAATGGAAAGAAAATAAGGTGCACTATGGTAGATGATGGTTCATCATTATATGTGTGCCTAGACAAAATCTTAGAAGGTTTAGGTATCAAGATGGAAGATTTAGTGCACTCAAGCATCATTATTAAGGCTTATAATGACATGCAAAGACAAGTTGAAGGCTCATTCACCCCGAAGGTCCAAGTAGGGCCTATTGTTAATGAAGTTGAATTCATAGTCATTGATATCCCAACCATATTATCTGTGCTACTTAGTTAGCCCTATTAATGTAAGTTGGGAATAGTCCTTTTTAACCCTGCACCAAATGATCAAATTCCCTTATGAAGGCATTATAATCACGATCAAAGTAGAAGTCAATCATGTAGTGTTTACTATTACCATTGCAAATCAACTGTTTAATGGGTTCTATGTTACTAGAATATATAAGGATTACATAGACCCCATAGTGTCTAAAATGATGAAAAGGATGAACTTCTTGCCAAGGGCTGGTCTAAGCAAGAACCTTCAGGGGATGATAGAATCATTACAGATCAAGAGCCAAAAAGATACTAAAGGACTAGGGTACAAAACAAGTCTAGTAGATAACCATAAGCAAAAAGGAATAACCTAAAAGATCACTTTGTGGAGCAAGGGAAGACCAAGTATGATAGACCCTAGATCCAACGGTGATAGCTAATTGCTACAGGACAAAATTTGAGATATTCACAAAAGTCATAGATTGGGAATCAGTAAACCTGAAGCATGTTCAACAATGGGAGGAAGAGACTTTTCCCACCTTTATAGCAACTGAAGAAATCTATCCAACCATAGCTAAAGATGTACCTGATCAATATAATGACTTGTTTTTTAATGAGTTATACTTTTTTGACCTCTTTGAGGTGAACAATTTTCATAGTAATAAAATGAACAATGACTTTACTTAGTTGTGTGATGTTTTTCCTAATGGCAGTGTAATACCCATAATTAGGGCATTGTGAAAAGTACCTCCGAGGCTCGAAGAGTGCTCCTAGGGATTTAAGACACCTACATAGGGCCAAAACTAGTGTATAATAGTCATAAAACTTTGAAGGCTTAGAAAATATGTAAAATAAATGAATTTATTAATTTAGAAAAAAAACTAGTAATTCATTTTTGGCCATAAGCAAGTTAATCACAACCTTAGATGGACTTGTGTCAGGAATGGCTCGAGATGGGCTTAAACAAACTTGAAAATTTCATAACCTAAAGGTTAAAAATTCTAATATATCTATTGGTAAAGTAATTTTAATTTTTTGAGGTTGTTCGGTAATTTTTTAAAATTTCTGAATTTTACAATGAATTAGTTAACCGACTTACCAATGGAATTTTGAATTGAAATTTTATAAGCTCGTAAATCAGTCCAATCAAGATTTTTAAAACAAATATAATGATTTTTATAGGTCTAAATGAATTTTTAAAATTTTCTAATGTTACTGCTAAAAGTGGATTTTTTCCAGTCTCTTAGGTGACATGTGTAATGAACTGAGCCACCTACCCCATATATAAAAGGGTCACTAACACATGCACATAACCCACATGTGCAAAGTCACCATTCTCTATTATCACCACTATTTTCCCTCTTACTATCGACACCATTCCAGTAGCCTTTCTCCACCATTTTCCTCTATAACCACCACCAATCCTGCACCAAAATTCCATAAAAATTATAAGGAAATCATCCATTTAATGCCTACACTCTCTATCCATTAATAAAAGTTCGAAAAAGGGTCTCAAATGGGAGTTTTGGCTATAGTGGGCATATAATTCAATTTGGGTGTGTAAGGCAATATGATGATCAACAATGGAATTAAGGCATCAATATTGTTAAAAAGGATACAATCTTACTCTATCTATGTAAATTTGATGTAATACAATTATGACATAATCTGAATGTATGTGAAATGCCATGAACATGTGTATGGACTTGTTAAATTGAACATATGTGTGCATCAATTATTAAAATAAGCATGCCATGATGTTATTTATATGTGAAAATAATGATATGTATGCAAATTAAGTGAGAAAGGCATGTGTATCATTATGATGTTCTTATGGCTGAGAGGTATGCTAGATATGGCGTGGCAAGTATATAAATGTATGATATGTGTAAATGGTGTAACGTGATGAAAGTGTAATGTGTGACGTCCATATGGCATGAAATGGGTTGAATAAATGCATGAGTATGATATAATATGTGATGCAATATGGTAGTGTGAATATGGAATTAATTTTGGGTAAGTGAATATAAAAAATGGAGTAAGTAAAAATGGTACATTTTGGCCTAAAAGTGGTATATAATTTGGTTAATTGAGGTGATTGAATTGGTGATAATTTAAGGTCAATAATGTTGATATAATGTGATGGTTGAATTGGAAGACTATGTGGCATGAAATGACATGACAATGTTGCATGAAATGGCATGAGAAAGTGGTTAAATGAATAGTGGAAAGTGACCTGTAACTATGTCCTGAAATGAAAGTGACCCATAACTATGTCATAAAAAAATGAACATGTAAAAATTACTTGTATTTGTACCATAAAAAAAACTCATAAAATGACTTATATGGTAATCAAAAGAATATGGAAAATGACCTATAGTAGTCTAGTAACATAACCTATAACTATCTAAAAAGGATCTATAACTGTCCAGTGAAAAATGAGTAGATGAAATTGACCTAAAATTATGTACTATTAACATAGAAATAAAAAAAATACATGACCATAATTAAATAAAAGTAATTAATAGATAGTTGGCACAATAGTTAGACACTCATTTGATGGGTTGATTGGTCAACTAGGGATTAGTAGCTACTAGAGGTATTGGACCTCCTGGGCTTTATTAGTGTAACTATGTAGTTTGGTGCAACCACTGGGGTCCTAATATTTGGACCCTGCATATTTGAGTATTAGGAGGACTACAGGAGTAATCCTTGCTACCCATTTGCTTAACTATGGATATTGGGAGGTCCCATAGGGCTGATCCCTAATATCCATCAGAGTTGTATGATGTTGATTATTGGGTTATTGAGAGGTGTATGGACTGATCTCTATTATCCTTATTATCCTTTATTGAGAGGTTCCTATGAGCTAATCCTTGCTATCAGACTAGGTAAGTGTAGCTACCAAGGTCTAAAATGTGGGTCACTGCATAGCCCTAGATTTCCCTTTTATCTAATGCCTTAAAGAATCATCTATCTAGTCGAGCTTGAACAATAAAAAAGGAATATGATGAAGAAGGACAATCAGTAATAATGAGAAATAAATAAGAATAAGTAAAGGCATGAGACTGGTAAAATAAAATAATGAGACAAGTTAATAAATTAATATTATTTTTATAATATTTACCCTACATGTTATATTTCGGTCCATAATATATATAATGCATGTTTGTATGCATGACATATCTTTATTACATTAAATTCACCACTGAGTATCATACTCAGTGTATCGATGTTCTAGTGTGTAGGTTGTTGAAAGTAGTTGTACAGCCTCTATAGATTTTGCAGTGTAGCAGTGATAGCAATTGAGGGTGTACATTTTTGTTCTTTTTTATGGTTGCTTAGTGGCACTCTTGTATATAAAGTGGCTTTTAGGCATAGTTATCTTAGAAGCTAAAAATATCTATAAATTTTAAGCTAAAGCTGATAATGTTTATAAGGCCTTTATCTGAATGGTTTTATTTTCTATACTTTCTAATAATTGTGAGCTTGAAGGCCTCTGTGTTGTTTGTGATATTGTTCATGATGTGTGATGATATTGCTGGACCAAAAGGGTCTAGGTGATGATAGATGTTGATGATATTATTAGAAGTTCTTTTCATAGGTATATATTTTAGGAAATGTTATCCAGGTAGTCGTTATGCTGCATGAATTTTTGTGAAATTAATTACTGAAAGTAAAATGGAATTTAATGTTTGTTATGACTTGTATAATTATGTTTAAAGATTAGACTAAAGTTTTAGGAAATATCTATTTGATAAATAAATAAAATCATAAGTGTTAAGCGAATAAAGACTTGGAGAAATTTTAAGATGGGTCACTGGATAGGAAGTGGCACTACCTATCGGGTTTCTTCAAGTATCAAGTAGAGGTGTTAAGGTAACATACATTCCATTAATCATTACATGAGCATTTTTTTACATTAATTACATTAAAACTAACCTATTTAATCTTAGCACAAAGGAACAACATAAAAATACATTAATTGCTTATGATAATATTATAGAAGAAAGGAAAAAATTGAGAGATTACTACAAAAATATTTTCCTAGAATTTTGAAGACATGCTTGGCATTGATCGAGAGGTGGCCGAACAAGCAATTCTTCCTTTTGATCAGAACACCCTGATTCACCAAAAGCTCAAAAGAATCAAACCAAAATGGGTCAAAAAGGTCAAAGAAGATGTTATTAAGCTATTAGAAGCCAAGTTGATAGAAAAAATAGTCTTCCCTACTTTTTTAGCAAATATTGTCACTGTACCAATGAAAGATGGAAAGGTTAGGATATGCATCGACTACTAAGGCCTAAATAAAGCATGCATAAAGATGATTTCCCTCTGCCACATATCAATGTACTAGTTGATAGTGCACCTATGGCAGCTATGTACTCCTTCATAGATAGGTTCTCAAGGTATCATTAGATTCTCATAAAGGTGATAGACAAATGCAAGATAATATTTACAATAGAATAGGGGATGTACTGTTATAGGGTGATGCCTTTCGAATTAAAAAGTGTAGGAGCAACACACGGGATAAAGGCCACTAAACTCTTTCATGACATGATGAATAAGGAGGTAAAAGTCTATGTAGGTGACAAGATAGTCAAATCCCTAGATAGAAAAAGACATTTTAAGGCTTTAGTAAATTTCTTCTAGAGCTTAGACTAGTTTAAAATGAGACTCAACCCCAAGAAATATGTTTTTGGAGTAACATCGAGAAGTTATTAAGATTCGTGGTTAATAAGAATGGTATCAAAGTTGATCTTGAAAAGGTAATGGCAATTTTAGAAATGCCCCGTCATTAGATTGAAAAGGAGGTATGAGGATTCTTGGGAAAGCTATAATATATCAGTAGTTTTATAGCTAAGCTCACATCTTTTTGTGAACCCATATTTAAACTGCTACAAAAGAATCAACTGTAGGAATGGAACAACGATTATCAGAAAAACATTTAAAGCTATCAAGTAGTACCTAACTAAACCATCAATATTAATGCCACACAAATTAAGGAAAGCTTTAATCCTATACCTTGCTATAAAAGAGAATTCCAATTGAGGCCCTTATTACAAAAGTAGGCAAGTTTAGGGTATAATATACAATCTATTACATAAGTAAGAAGCTATGCCCATATAAGATAAGATTTATACAAGTGGAGAAGATATACTTAGAAGTGAACTATGTCTCTATAGAGCTCCACCATTACTTTTAATCATACAAAGTGGAGGTAGTAGCTAGACATAACCCCTTAATATATCTATAAATCACACCATAAAATAGGCAAGTGGGATTCTTTTACTACAAAAGTTCGATATTTCTTATATGTCCAATAAGAACATCAAAGGGCGTGTAGTAGTAGACTTCCAAGCATAGCAACTAATTGAGAGTGAAGAGGTGGAGTTTGAATTTCTAGATGAATACCTAGGGGTAATATCTCAAGAAGAATGGAAAATGTATTTTCATAGAGTAGTGAACTAAAAAGGTATAGGCACTGGTGTGTTAGTTATCAGGTTAGGAAAAGAACATATATTCTTTGCAAGAAAGTTGGACTTTCCAACCACTAACAATATTACTAAATATGAAGCATACATCCATGGCATTGTAACCTTTTTCCTAATAGGGGTAAAAGCTATTGATATGTCTAGGGATTCCATGTTGGTATTACAAAAAGCAAAGGGTAATTGGGAGGTTGAATATAAGAATCTCAACAAATACATCAGAATAGTTACAGATTTGTCAGAGGCATTTGATAGATGTACCTTTCACTATATTCCAAGATAATAAAGTTAAGTAGTTAATGCCCTAGAAAATTTAATGTTAGTAGTTGATCTCACTAAGAAGGATATACTCAAGCCAATGTATTTCACTAAGCTAAGATATCGAACATGCACTAGCATAGTCAGTATAATAAAGGTAGAGATGAACTATGAACTGCCTTGGTACCATGGCATTCAAACATACTTAGAGATGGGGGGAAATCCATATCATGCAACTAAAAAGGATAAGAAAGTATCATGAAAGTATCATGAAGGCTATCCACTTAGTTCATCTCTTTTCAAGGAATGTTGCACAAAAGCACTATGATGGTGTTCAATTTAGATGTATGGATGAAATAGAAGCCTATAAGATACTAGTAAAGATACGCAAAGGTGTTTGTCATCCACATATGAATGGGAGAATCTTAGCAATAAAGATAATGAGAATGGGATGCTACTAGGTCATAATAGAGATGGATTATTACAGCTTTGTTAAGAAGTGTTGTAAATGCCAAATATATCCTAATTTGAGTCACCTAACACCTATAAAATTGACTAGTTTGTCTTTTTCATGGCTCTTTTTTCTATGGGGAATTCACATAATAAGAGAGATAAGGTCATTTGTAGTAAGGGGTCATACATGTATAGTTATGGCAATTAACTAGTTTTCAAAATAGGTAAGGGCTAAATCTTTCAATAAATTACTAGCAAAGAAAATAGCTAAATTTAATGAAAGAAATATGATATATAGGTATAAGATGCCACAATAGGTAATTTTAGACAATAGAGTATAGTTCTAAAGTGAAATTAAATAATCTTTATTGAAGTATGGGATTAAACACCATAAATCTTCCCCTATAGACCTAAAGCCAATGGTGCAGTGGAAGCAGCAAACAAAAATGTCAAAAGATTTCACTAAAATTGACAGTGACCTATAAAGATTAGGTAGAAATGTTGCTATTTGGACTTTGGGGTTACAAGATGATTGTTAGGACCTTAACAACTGCCACACCTTACTCATTAGTGTATAAAATGGAGGCTATACTACTAATAAATAAAGGCCACTTTATTAAAGGTAGTCTTAGAAGTAAAAGTGACAGAAGCTACATAAGCAAGGGCTAGATATGAATAGCTAGTGCTACTCGATGAAAAGTTGATGAAAGGTCTAAATCATGTGCAACTATGTCAAAAAGAAGCTTGTTAAGGCCTAAAACAAGAAAGTCAAGCTAAATCCCATTCAAAAAGGTGATATTGTCTTGAAACAAACTAGGCCTTTGGTAACAGACACCAGAGGCAATTTTAAGCCCAATTGGGAAGGTTCGTATATAGTGAAGAAAGTACTCGGGCATGAGGGCATCAAAATTTTTAGATTTGGAAGGCAATGAGTTCTTAGAGCCTATAGACATGGATAAATTGAAGAAGTGCTTCTATTAAAAAAAAGAGTCCACTTGAAAACCCTAAAAGGGGTGGCTTAGGCAAAAGTTATGACATGTTAATGAGGTGAAAACCTAAAAATAAGCACTTCATGCAAAAGTTTAGGGAATAGAGAGAAAGTACTCAATTGAGAAAACCTACAAAGGCTGATTGATAATAGTGGTATTATTAAAAGGCAATTAATATATTTACCAAGCTTAAGTGGGTTAGTCTTAAATATAATTTATGTTGGAAATTCTTAGTCAAGATCACTGATGTATAAATCTCTATCTAGTGAGAAAAATCCTACAAATAATATAACTCTAAAAGTCAATATACTTGCTTTCTTTCTAGATATATAGGATGTGTCTTCATTTTTTCTCTTAATTAAAAGTGTCATGTTGTCTCCTGTTGTACTAGTAATCTAATCTTTGTAATGATCATCCATACTTGTATCACTAGCTTTATGATTAGGCACATTCTTTCACATAGAATGAATTTTCTACTAGTGCTGATAAGAATGCAAAAGATGCCATGTCAAGCATCTGCCTTTAAAGCATAAATGTTGAGGAGGAACCCTCTACTTTAAACCAAACTATCTCTAAATTAGATAGGGGATATGAAATGTTGCATACCTTATTCCAATTAGTTGAACATAACTTGAATGACAAGATAGAGGAAAATGAGAAATCTTCCATTAAAGATACATCTATCAAATCTCATTTATCCTACCAAGCCACACAGTCCACATTTCCATTCCACTAAATTTTCTCTCAAGTCTTCTCTCATAATGATGATTTAAGGTGTATCTAATTCAAACCCTCTCAGGGGGCACATTAAGCAATTTTAGCTTCTCTTATAACTTTATATGAAAAATAGAGGGAAACCCCTAACAAGCACTTTAAGTGGAAAAAAATGAAGTTGTAAAAGTAGAGGCCTTCCAACCACAAAATTGATGTCACCTTTCTTTGAAGCATATAATCCTTGGATGGTCTCAACAATAGTGATGCTAAAAAGATTATTCATTGTAACACCCCCTTGCCTATTTCTACCTAAAATAGGCAAGGTGTGCTACTTCTTACTTAGGTCACCCATCCTTTGATTTCCTTAAGGGCCTTTCATTTAACTTTTACCTACTTTTGACTAAGTTTTACCAGATATGCCCTTAAGCCCCTTTTGATCATGCATTTCCTAATTATAGTCTCTTTTGGACCGTTAAAATTCCTATTAGTCAATATTAGACATTTTTGAAAAATCAGGCAGCATCACAGCTACCCTGGTAACTCACGCAAATTATCCTACAAAGAAAAACACTTCAAATTCAACATCCACCCTTATTTCTCCTCTGGACTCTCCAGTCCTCCAAAAGATAGCCAGTATCACAATCTCATGTTTGTTTCATAACTCACAGGGTTAAAGACCCATCAATAAATAGGCATGCAAAAACAGTCATCCATTAACATACATACTCATGCATATATTTAGTTTATCACTATTAATTATACATACATCCCATATACCCACTTTACCAATATACATGAGTGCATTCCTATTTACATAACTCAAAAAGGGAAAATAAAATACCAAAGACCTCTAGTAGCAACATTGGCAGTGGTGTCTAATGCTGTTTTGCACTCTATCTCCAGCTTGCACATTAGAACATCGACACGCTGAGTATAACACTTAGTGGTGGAATAATTCAAACATATTATGTCAGCGCATGCAATATGCAACATGTTATGTTCTGCACATAACAAGTATTCTAAAGACCCCAAGCTCATTTATTCATTTGAGTCAGCTTAATTATCTAATCATTCAGTTTATTTAGTAGTCCTTATAACTCAATGTATCATTTTATAGGCCCATACCAGATAGACTACATTTAAGACACCAGATAGTAAGATGCATCCTATGTAGTGGCCCACTTTTAGGGCTTAGGTAGTTGCACCTACCTCGCCCGATAGTAGGGACCTGTCCATAGACCACTCCCAATATCGAATTAGCAGATAGTAAGGACCTATCTGTAGATCACTCCTAATATTTGCGAATCGTATCAATCAATAGCATAAACATGGATAGTAGGGACCCATCTGTAGACCACTCCCAATCTTAATAAATACATCAATCACCATGTAGGGTACATTATACAATCTTGGCAGATGCACTCACCACAAACAACACAAGGCAGTGGGCACAAGAAGGACCAACTACCTAGCAGTTGCTCTATCCTCTAGTAGACCTGCCAATCCATCCAGTGGGTGTCTACCTGATGGGCCATTAACCATTTTAGACTGTATTTATTATCAATTTATCCTTAGGTTACATTTCTAGACCTAATTCACACAAGTAATTACGACTTTACCCATGTCGCAAAATTCACTATTCATTTGGTTAGATTCTGCAACTGACATTATTCATTTAGTCATTTTCTCATTTTCTGCCTTTCATTATTTACACCATTCCAATCCCAATTCCAAGGTTTCTTTACATCTTTTTTCTTATGTCAATCCTAGATTATGAAATATTCCTATTTACTAAGTCTTTAAGCACATTTTCATACTCAATTAAGGGATATTTCTAGGTCACATTATGTACCATTTTTTTTATCATTTTCTCTGCATTTTCTACACCTTATGTACACCACAAATGCACCAAGTTTCCAAACACACATGCCTTACACATTATAAAGCATCATTTGGCCACTATTGCACACACACATATGCATGCCATTTCCTTCCCATTTATTCTACAAATCACATTATTTTAAGGCCAATTACCTAATTATAATGCAAATTTACCAAATCTACATACACACATCTAAAATGCCACACTTCCATACAAGGTCACATGCATAAAAATTAACATACAAGTTAGGCATAATACATTTGAGTTATTTCACATACCTAGCGTGTGTGGACACCTCTTTCTCCACCATTTTAAGCTTGATTTGGAGGGTTTCTCTCACTTCCTGTCTCAAACCCTAAACATAAATAATTCTAACTTAGAAAAATTCTCAATAATCAACTATAACTCCAAAATGGAATTCTAAAACCATTGAGGTCCTTAAAATCTTATAAGCTACCTATACCAAAAATAAAAAATGGAATTTAGGGTCATTTACTGACTTTGGGCATTATTCATTCAAGTATAGAAACTTCCTAAATTGGACTCCTTTCTTTCAAATTAATGGTGGAATTGACACCTAAAATTGATGGAGGCTTTAATTTTAGGCATTTTTCATGAGATTTGGGTGCAAGAGGAGAGAGAAAAGCTTGCCAAAAATGGTGAAAGCTCTCTAATGGCATCGAGTTTGGGCTTTTGGAGAGGTTGATGGTGGTTTGATTACATGTGTGGTGTACAGACATGTAAAATCTATTATGGGTGATGGGTTGGACCTATTGGATTGGGCCAAATGGCCCTCAAACCAATTTTTAGCATTTTATGTCACTTTTTAAGCCAAAAATTCATAAAGTATTCTATATGTCTTAGAAAATTATCATTTTAGGTGTAAAATTCTCCAATTAATGGAACTAAGGTCTATGTAAAATTTGAGGTCAAAAGTCAAACGTTGACTTTTTGGCGCTATTTATAGTTAGAATAAAATATTTAGAAAAAATATCAATTGACCTCAGAAAATTCTAATTCCTCCTCCATCATGCTCAGTTCAATTTTTGAGGCATAGAGTATGATATTTGTGAGACCATCCAGGCACATCCCAAGGCTATCTCGGCCCGACCTCATTTTATCTCTTTAAACATTAGCTCTTAACCTAAGATGAATTATTAGTTCTGTGAAAATTTTTAATTCATTCATTTTCCCTATTTTAGGCCTGTCAAAGTTTTATGTCCAATATGCCAATCATTGAACTCAAAATGATGACCTGCACCACGAGGAACATCACTCGAGCCTGCTCGGTACTGTTCATAAGACTTTGACTGTTGGGCATTGTAGTTCTTCCCCTCTTAAGAAATTTCATCCCCAAAATTACCTGTACAAAAGAGGTGAGGATATAGGGTTTGCATTCTAGTTGTCTCAAGTTGCTTCTGTCTGATTATGGTGTCTCTAAAGCACCTTCACCAATGGAATGTTCTTGTTCCTTAGCTATTTCACCTTCATAGCTAGGATCTCTATCAGTTCTTCCTCATATGTTAGATCTGGCTATACTTAAATTTCCTCAATTGCTACTACATGTGTTGGTTCCAAACGATACTGCTTTAGCATCGATACTTGAAAGACGTCATGTATCTGCTGCAGTTCAGGGGGCAAGGCAACTCTATAAGCTAACGAGCCAACTCTCTCTATAATCTCATATGGCTTGATGAATATGGGACTAAGCTTGCCTTTCTTACCAAACTGTAGCATCTTGTTCCATGGCGACACCTTCAGAAACACCCAATCTCCCACTTCATACCCAATGTCCCTCATTTTTAAGTCATCATATGACTTTTGTCTATATGAGGCCGCTTTTAACCTTTCTCTGATCACCTTAACCTTTTCCTTTATATCTCGTACTAAATTTGACCCCATAATCCTACTCTCACCTACTTCGCTCCAACAAAGTGGAGTCCTACATCGGCGACCATATAACACTTCATATGGTGCCATGCCCAAGCTAGCCTGATAGTTGCTGTTGTTGTATGTGAACTTTACTAGTGCCAAATATTGATCCCAACAACCTTTAAACTCAATGGCATAACTCCTCAACATGTCTTCCAACAATTGTATGACTTGTTCAGTTGGCCATCTGTCTGAGGGTGAAATACAATGTTATAAGTTAGTCAACTACCTAAGGCTTCCTGTAACTTCTTCTAAAACCTATATGTAAATCTCGGGTCTCGATATGATATAATTGATGTGGGCACTCTATGTAATCTCATGATCTCATCAATGTATAACTTAGCCAGTTTCTCCATTGAGTAGTCTATACTCATAGGTATGAATTGAGCTATCTTTGTTAGATTGTCCATGATCACCCATATGGCATCACATATATTCTTTGTCATTGGCAATCCTATAACAAAATCTATGGTGACTCTCCCATTTCGATTCTAGAATTGCAATTGGGTGTAACAATCCTGAAGGAACCTGATGCTCTACTTTCACCTGCTAACATGTCAGACATCTAGCCATGTACTCAGCTACCTCACGTTTCATCCTAAGCCACTAGTACTGAGGCTTCAAGTACATCATTATGCTTCCTGGGTGCATCAAGTATCGAACCTTATGAGCTTCTCTCAATATCTACAACCTCAATTCCTCGACATTAGGCACACATAAACTACCTTGATAGTTTAGGCTTCCATCCTTTACCACTTCAAAACAATAGCCTTCCCCTCTATGACTTTATCTGTCATCTACACTAAATGAGCATCTTTCATTTGTGCTTCTTTTACTTACTACATAAACTCTGCCTTGACTTGAAACTCGGCCAACACTGCACCTTCCAGTGTGTATTCCACTTTAGCATGCATTAATCTCAAGGTAGCTATCATCTTCCAGCTTAATGCAACTGTAACCATATTCACCTTACCTAGATGATAGTCGATCAAGCAATCATAAACCTTAATCAACTCCATCCACCATCTCCGCCTCAAATTCAACTCCTTTTGGGTAGGCAAGTACTTCAAACTCTTGTGATCAGTGAAAATATAACATTTTCTCCTTATAAGTAATGTCTCTACACCTTTAGTGCAAAGACTATGGTTGCCAATTCAAAATCATGCATCAGATAGTTCATTCCATGTGGCTTCAGCTACCTAGAAGCATAGGCAATTACCTTTCCTTCTTACATTAACACACAACCAAGCCCATTGTGTGATGCATCAATGTAGATCACAAACTCCTTACCCTATTATGGTTCTGTCAGGATAGGAGCTTCTATTAGCATCCCCTTTAACTTGTCAAAACTAGCTTGGCACTTGTCATCCCACTTGAACTTTACATCCTTTTGGATTAACCATGTTAATGGAGTAGATATTGTGGAGAATCCCTTCACAAATCTTTGATAGTATCCTGCCAATCCTAGGAAGCTTTGGATGTCTATCACATTCTTAGGAGGATTCCAGTCCAACACAACTTTCACTTTACTTGTGTTGACCTTAATAGCTTTAGCTGAGGCAATGTGGCCTAAGAATGCCACTTCTTCTAACCAAAATTCACACTTACTAAGCTTAGCGCACAACTGCTTCTCTTATAGTGTCTATAGCATAATCAGCAGTTGTTGTTCATGTTCCTCCTGGGTTCTTGAATACACCATAATATCATCAATAAACACCACTACAAATTGATC
>CANXYI010074662.1:0-10024 GCA_948208565.1 Hura crepitans
TTACACATTCATTTGTGGTCATAAGTTCATTTAAGACACATTATGCCCACATGTTCATCCATTTACCCATATTATGGTATACTTAGTGTTAAGTAACACTTTCAAGCTCATGTCATGGTTAGAACCTATTGTGGTCCAAAAACTTCATTCAAGTATAATATCATTCATGTTTATAGTCAACTGTAATGAATTTAACAAATATGCACACCATTTCTCACATTACATGAGTTCTCATGTACACTTGCTCTCATGATGCCATTTTGGCCACACATATCAATTAGGCATAAAATGCATAAGCCATCAACAAATGATACATGGCCATAGATAACAATTTCCATATATATAGAAATGGTGCCCCTTACTAAAAAGTATAAGCCTTAATAACCTAATACGCCATTCGGCCATTAAGCCTTTTTTGCCATTACTATTGTTATCTTTACTCTAAAATACTTTCTAATCATGTGCATTATGGACATTATTTCCATTCAACCAAAATAACATATCACTCATGAATTTTTTAATATAATCACTCTTACATACACATTACTATGCATCATTTCCAAATTATTCCAAGTTCTTATTTTTATCCAACACTTAACCTTTTTCATACCAAATTAACATTTAATTGACACTTGTGGTTAGCCTCAAGACCCATTAGGCCAACACACATTAAGAGGCCTCAAATAGCATACAACCATTTTACCTAATGCCAAGCACATTAGGCATGCCTAAAAACATGAATAAAGTCTATATATGCATAATTGAGGTCATTTTCCATATTATGTCTATTTTGCTTAGTGAAGCATATTATGAGCATTTTTCATTCCTAATGCATTCTCACATTTCCATTCATTCCCATATATGTCAAAAACATGGAATAACATCATTTTATGCTTAGTTAGGTTCAACTGTTACATTGGAACTTTAAACCCTATTTTTTCCATATTATGCATATTAGGGCAAATTAAGCACAATATGTACATCCACTCATTCCTAATAAATCCTCATCATCTAAAACTTCTAAAGACAAATTTTAAAAGCCCTATAATCCATTGAATGCTTCGCATTCATGACATTACACAATTATGTCCATTTAATACATATTAAGCTTACTATAGAAATTGGTGCTCAAAATTGAATAATGCATATTTTACTTCAATTACAAATACTGAGGGTGTCAAAATGGAATCTTAAGGCCCATCTATGCTTTGAATTTCTCTTTGTCTCGATTTTGGTCAGAATTTCCTAACATAAAATTGAAAAACCTTAAAAATTTCATAACAAATCAACTAATGCACTAAATAAAAATCTTAAATCATAGAGATGCTTTAGGGAACTTGTAAAACTTAGGAAAAATAGTAAAAGTTGGAAAAACTCACTAAAACCAAATTTGATCACTATTCATGAGTGTTAGAAATTAGAAATTTTGAGCATTTTCCTTTACAAATTCCACTTCTTAGAGGTGTTTGAGAGTGTAGAGGCTCCAAAAATACTTTTAACTAGGCAAAGAGGAGCTAAAATAGGAGATTGAGGAGCAAAAATTATGGCTTATGAAGTGAGAAAGCTATCAGCTTTCTTGAAGAGAGAGGGGGAGAGATTAAAAATGGAAAATGTTGACTTTTTGAAGAATTTTAACCCCTTTTATATTTTCCAAAAATGATTTATTTTAAATGCATTTTCTCCTCCATTTTTCCTTAATTTTCCTCCTTTTTCCAAACCTAATTTATAGTCAATTTTATTTATAAAATTCACTTTTCTTATCCCTCACAATCCTCTAAAAATCAAAGCTAGAAAAATGAGAAAAATCGATTAAACTCACTAGTTTAAATGTCACCCAATTTTCAAAAATTTACGTCTTGATATCTAAAAATTCTAATTCTAGTGCCAATAGGCTAATTAGAATTTTTAAGTATTAGGTTCTATGAGTTTCAAAATTTTCTGAGCAACTTTTGAATATTTTACAGTTCTGTTAAAACTAAGCCATTATTCACGTGACATTACTATAAAACTTTGCAGCCATTTTAAACCACTTAAATGACCTCATTTTGACTTTAAATTTTACTCATAATTATGTCATAATTAGTACTTTTATTTAGTAAAGTTAGTGTTCTTAGCCTCAAGAATCACTATTCACGTCCTGGGAAGTACTATTTATAACATCAGGATTTTTCGGTTGTTACATTTCTTGCCCTCTTAAAATAAATGTCATCCTTGACATTAAATAATTACCTAGTTCGAATAACTATAGGCATTGTTCTTTCATTTGAGCTTCCATCTCATAGGTAGCTTCTACTATCCCATGGTATCTCTAAATAACCATTACTAAGGGTACCATTTTATTCTACAGTTCCTTCACTTCTCTATCTAAAATCCTTACTAGCTCTGTTTCATAAGACATGTTGGGATTAACCTCAATCTCTTCCATTGTTATTAAATGCATATCATCCGATCTATATCTTTTGAGCATGAAAATGTGAAAGACATTATGGATCTACTGCAATTTTAGAGGTAAAGTTAGTTTGTAGGCTACTAGTCCCACATATTATATGATCTCATATAGGCCAATAAACCTAAGACTCAACTTCCTTTTCTTCCTAAATCACAAAACCTTCTTCTAAGGAAAAAAGTGAGAAATACCTTGTCTCTCACTTTATATTCCACCTTTTTTCTCTTTAGATCTGCATATAACTTCTACATATCAAAAGCTACCTTTCATCACAATATGATGATCTTCACCTTTTCTTTTGCATCTTGTATTAAGTCTAGCCCTATGTGCTTAGTTTCACTGAGCTCATTCCAATACAAATGTTTTTTACACTTCCTTCCATACAATGCCTCATAAGGACCCATGCCTAAACTTGCTTAATAAGTGTTATTATAGGTGAATTCAGCTAAGGATAAATATCAGTCATAGCATCTCTTGAACTCCAATGCATAACCCCTTAACATATCCTTAAGAATTTAAATAACCCTCTCAAATTGTTCGTCAGTATATAGATGGAATGTTATATTAAAGCTCAATCGAGTACCTAAGTCATTATAAAGTTTCTTTCAAAACCTCAATGTGATCCTTAGATCTCGATCCAATATGATCAAAGATGGCACTCTATGCAATCAGACTATCTCATGCACATAGAGCTCTACTAGCTTCTCTAAGGAGTAGTCTATTCTTATTGGTATAAAATAAGTACTCTTGGTCAAACAATCCATAAACACCCAAATTGAATCACATCTGCTCTTTGTCATAAGTAACCCAAGCACGAAATCCATCATGACTATATCCTATTTCTATTCTAGTATTGCTATGGGATGAAACAACCTAGAATGAACCTGATGCTTTCCCTTTACCTACTAATAAGTAAGGCACTTGGTCATAAATTTTGACACATCTCTTTTCATGCTTGGCCACCAATAAGAAAGCTTTAAATCCTAATACATTTTAGTGCTACCAAGATGCATAACATATAGAGCATTATGAGCTTTCTGCAGAATTTATTTCTTTAACTCTTTTACATCTGGCACATAAATTCTATCATCATAGTACAAATAGCCATCTCCCTCAATCTCATACTCTATTAGCTTCCCCTCTTAGGTAGCACTTATAGCACTTATCAATTTGTGATCATCACACTAAGAATCCTTTACTTTTTATGACAAACTAGGTCTAACTTGCATCTCAACCACAAAGCACTATAATTTAGAAGTTACAGGCAAACATATATAGCTCTAATGGCTAACATAAACTTCCTGCTAAGTGCATCTGCCACTATATTAGCCTTCCTCAAATTCCATCCATCACCTTTATCTCAAGTTCAGCTCCTTTTATGTGGAAAGATACTTAAGACTCTTGTGATTAGTGTAGATATAGCACTTCTCCCCGTAAAGATAATGTCTCCATATTTTTAAAGCAAACACAGTGGTTGTAAGCTTTGAATCATGAGTAGGGTAATTCTTCTCATATGGCTTTAACTATCTTGAAGCGTAGGCAACAACCTTGCCATCTTGCATTTGAACACACCTTAACCTATTATGAGTCACGTCATTGAATATGGTGAAATCTTTCCCTAAAATTGGCTATACAAGAATCGGAGCCTCTATTAACATAGCCTTAAGCTTATCAAAGTTTTCCTAACATTTATTATCCTAAACAAACTTGGCACCCTTCCTCAATAATCGTGTCATAAGGGCTACTATTAATGAAAACCCCTTGACAAAATATGTATAATACCTTACTAACCCTAGGAAACTCCTAATCTTAGTGGTGTTCCTAGGTGGCTTCAACTACATCATTGTTTCAATATTATTGGGATTAACTCCAATACCATTAGTTGAGGCTATGTGTCCCAAGAAAGATACTACACTCAACCAAAACTCACACTTGTTAAGCTTGGCATAGAGTTTTTCTTCTCTCAAAATCTAAAGAACCATTCTCAAATGTTGTTTATGCTCTTTTTTGTTCTTCGAGTAAACCAAAATATCGTCTATAAAAACTATCACAAATAGATCAAGGGAAGGTCTGAAGACTTTATTTATTAAGTTGATAAATATTGTAAGAGCATTGGTAAGCCCGAATGGCATTACCAAAAACTCATAGTGACCATGCCTCATCCTAAAAGTAGTCTTGGCCACACCTATCTCTTTCACTCTCGACTGGTAGTATCTGAATCTCAAATCTATCTTAGAGAACACTCCAACCCTCTAAGCTTATGAAACATATCATTGATCTATGGTAAAAGATACTTTATTCAACTATCGATAATCCATATATAACCGAAGTGAACCATCCTTCTTCTTGACAAATAGAATCAGTGCTCCCCATGGTGAAACACTTGGTTTAACATAGCCCTTTTCCATCAACTCTTACAACTTCACCTTTAACTCCTCTAACTCTACTAGCATTATACAATAAGGCACTATAGATACTGAAGTAGTGCCAAGTAAAACTTTAATGGTGAACTCAAGTTCTCTTTCTGGAGGTAAACTCAGTAATTCTTCTAAGAAAACTTTAACAAATTCAACCACAATTGGTATACGACTCGCATTTGGTTCTGCTATTCTAGTGTCATATACATGGACAAGATATGCTTGACAACCCTTCCTCATCATCCACCTAGTTGTGATCACAAATATCACATTAGATAAGAAGTTTATCCTCTCTCAAATAACTATGATTTTAGACTTATCATCAACCTGAAGAGTCAACCTTTTATGCTTGCAATCTAAAATCACTTGATATTTGGATAAATAGTCCATACCTAATATCAAGTCGAACTTATTAAAAGGTAGTTATATCAAGTCAACAACAAACTCATAATCTTGTATTCCTAAAGGGCAATCTCTATATACTTGGTCAACTACCACATGCTAGCCTATGGGGTTACTAACCATGATCTCTAAGTCAAGTGGTTCTAAAACTAATCCCCAGTCTCATGCTTGTGATGTGCAAACATATGAATGTGTAGATCCTAAATCAATTAAAGCTAAAATAGGAGAGTTGAAGAAGAGAAAAGTACCAACTATAATGTCTGGCTCATTAGCATTCTCATAGGCTCTAATGGCATATTGTTAGGTAAGAGCTCTATGCTCATGTTTGGACTCTAATTTATCTCTCTAAGCTCCCTCAGCTCTCTCTCATTGACTTCCCTTCTGGCTTTTTATATGTATAAGTGCTGATCTCTATGCCACACTCTACCTTTAGGACAATCCTTGCAAAAATGACCCTACTATCTATAACCAAAACACACACCCAGCTTGTTCCTCTAACACACTCCTTTGTGCCTCTTAAAACAAGTTTAACACTGATGAACTTGACTGCCCTTGACTATTGATTGTGGTGTACTAGTAGCTTGAGACTATTGTTGTCTAGCCTTGCCTTTACCAATCTATGTTATATTCTGAGTCTGCCCTTGCTTCTGAGATTGTTATGGGTAACCAAACTGAAAACCCTTATACTTCTTCCCTGACTATGGAGCAACACTAGATGTTCCTTGACTAGTAGATCTCTTTTTTTGGTAGAGCTCTTTCTTCTCTTTCTATACTCCTTTATTATATCTATATACTAATACTAACTGGGAGAAATCCTTGATCATCATTGGCACCACCTGAGACTTGATGTTAACATGCAGACCCTTCTCAAATCTCTTGCACTTGTCTACCTCTATAGTAATGGTGTCCTTAGCATATCTACTAAGCATGGTAAACTCTTTCTCATACTCCCCTATGGTCATCGGATCTTGCTTAAGATCTATAAATTGTTGCCTTCTATCATTAAGATAGCCTTTAATGATATAGTTCTTATAAAACTCAACCAAGAAGAACTCCTATGTTATCTGATGCTTAGTCTTGTACTCAATAAAGTCCTCCCACCACTTAGATGTCATTTCTTATAGGAGTGAAGTGGCACATATCACTTTTTCTTCTGGTGTGCACCATATTTGCTTTATAACCTTTTCTGTGTGATCCAACCAGTATTTTTCTTTCCAAGCCCTATCTTGCCTTCTACCTTAAAATATTTGGCTCTTATTTTCTTAACCCTCTCTAGATATGTCATTTGAAGAGCTAATGGGACCTTAGTTGATGTGCTAATAATGGAGCAACAATTATAGCTTGCCTCAATAACTAGAGCATATCTTATATAAACACTAGTGAAGCTTGTCCTATAACACTAACAGACATAGACCTAACTCTTATAGCCTCAAGTGCTACGGTAGTTAGAGTATAACTCTCATCTTCCTTTTCGCACCCTATGCTAAAAGCACTTATCATATCTGTAGGTAAGAAAATAATTTGATAAGCCTCGATCTCAAAACTTATGTGATGCATACTTTAGACTTAAAAGCACTCATGTGTTAATTAGTAACACCTAAACTGGAGCTTTAATACCACTAAACATGACACCCCTTACCTGGTTTGGTTGTCAACTGATCGCTAACCTAACTAAAGAGTGCATACAAATATAAATATCCAAACTTACTCATTTATTACTTGTTATAAAAAATTATAATTAAAAGATTTCACTTGTGGAAACATGGGTTTTCAAAAACTTTTTCAAGCAGTGTTACACATTCAAAAATTGAGAATCCTTATGCAAAAATTTTGGTAGCATAAAGGTTGTACCAGGCATTATCCCAAATTTTTTAATAGTAACCTACATAAGAAAAATACACTTATAAAACATCCACACAGTTCCACCACATCCACATGATCCTCTAATCACTCCATAGCACATAAACACAATCTCAAGATATCTTAACCTCAAGAGGAGATATCATACAGCAACATATAATTTTAACATACATTATGCTATATATATGCTACAAGCACATTTATACCACCATTTTTATCCCATTTATTGTTATCACCATGTATATACCATTTACATGTTCATTTGGGGTCATAAGTTCATTAAGACACATTACACTCACATGTTCATCCATTTACCCATATTAGGGTATACTTAATGTTATGTAATACCTTTGTAGTGCCCTCTGCCTGATCCGTACACCGGACCCAAATGGCAAATGTGTGCACACAAAATGATATCCAGTTCCATTATCCAAAATCACTTAAAATTTAAAAATTTTATATAATAAAAACATTTCTTCACTCAAATGTGAAATAAAACTTTGAAAACCTTTTGGCACACAAATTGAGGTAAATATTAAGGTCATCGTGTTAAAAACTTGACAGTATAATGGTTATACCGAGACACTTTCCCAAATTTTTACCTATTTAAAAACATTTCTATATCATCAAAACATTCATCTCCAACTCACATGGGTCACTCTAAACTCAACATAAACACAATAAGCCTTAGGCTCTCCATAATCAACACTCGCACATGCAAACTTAATAATCATCACATAACATGTGAGAAACATAAAGTAAAGACTGTAGTTAAAATATTTAATACAAAACCCTCCTACAAAATGCAAATTAGACCCCATCCCTTTAGGATCACAAGAGCACACTAACTAGATAAACATTACATTTACATCATCTTACTATTACAAAAAGAATACAAAAATACCTACGTAGGGGTTATCTTCATGTCTCCTGAATACAAAAGCTTTGGCTCTAATCTGCTACCCTGTAACTTATGCATCACAAACAAGTAATGCGCTAAGCTTTTGCTTAGTGGTGTAATCACTTAACTTGTAAAAAGATTAGTTTAACATGCCATATATGCATACAAGCCATTTTTATTCTTAATAATTTACAACATGCATTTTTTTGGTGACTTATATGCAACACAAGTTATTTTTGGTTTTAACATCACATTCATGCACATTTGGAGTTTTATATGCAAACATGCATATTTCAAGAATAAACAATGCATTTGATGGCATAATTACCAGGGCATTATATAAACATCAAGTAACCACTATATTATTGACATAATGTATTACTTACATAAGGTCATAATCATTAAGCATCAAATATGCCAAAATCAACATTATCATGTAATAGACATTTTTAGACCATAAGGCATAGTAGAGATCATATCATATCATGATAGCTTGTAAAAATGCCTTACCAAACTCGTATATGGAAGGAATACTGACATACATGTCTTTCAGTCATAAATGCCATTATGCACCTCATAACTGTCCATGTTAATATTCAAAATAGTATTCACAGATAATCACCAATAATAGTCATACAAGTGACAATAAACTTATTTAGACACATTAAGGTTGATTTTGAGTCATTTGACCATATTATGTTCACATATCACATATTAATGCCAATTAACATACAATCTCAATTTATGCATTTTTAAGCCATTTTAATCATTTAACTGATACCCATATCCATAAGACAATAAACTAAGACTGGATAACAAAATTACTTAGGCCCGAAGGCTCTCTATATCTAAAGATGCATAATTGAAGCCTGAAGGCTCTCCATATCCATAGATGCATAACTTATGCTTGAAGGCTCTCATACCAAGTAGGTACATAAACTTAGGCCCGAAAGCTCTCATACCATGTAGGTAAGTAAACTTAGGCTCGAAGGCTCTCATGCACATAGCACATAATCTTAGGCTTAAAGGCTCTTATACAAATAACACATAATCTTAGGCTTGAAGGCTCTTATGCATATCAATAAGTAATCTTAGGCCTGAAGGCTCTCATGCCAGTCGACACGTTAATTAATGACCCGAAGTTCTCATACTCGAAGGTATGCTAGTAGTCACTACAATCCTAGTTAAATGGTCAATATATCCAAACTAGGTTGTCTAACTATATAGGTATCATTAAACATGTTATTATATGTCAATTTAACCAATTTCACATTTCATATCAATATGTTTCATTAAAATCACCATTGGCCTTAACGCATCGTTGCATGGCCTACACATGTTCACTTGGCCAATTTAGTCATAATGATGTCCATTACACCCAAAGGTTTCATTTCTCGAGGTGTAATGTCATCGACATAACATTATACCAAAAGGTCACATAAAGACACATACATTGATGCAATTGTTCATATCATAGCAATTTTCCATATTTACCTTTAATTGATCATATCATGCCTCATCATGCATGTATCACACATATATCCCCATCATAGGTCAAAAATCCACTTTAAGCATATTAGCATAACATATTCATGCACATACGACCTCTTCACATTGACAAGAACATGTGTATACTCATTATCGCATTTATTAGTTCAAATGGGCATAATGACGCACATATGCATAACAAGTTATTTCATGGCATTTTAGTACCCATTACATCCATTATTCTTATTTCAAATTATAAAAATACCATACATACGCATTTTTTGGCATATGCACACAACATGGCAATTTCAGTCTTTATCACACATAATGCACTTATAGATTAAAATTGACATACTTGTAATTCTATCACATATGGTCACACCAAATCATCATATTTCATGCATATATCATGCCATAAATCATAAATTATTTTTATAACATTTATTTCAATTTTTAAGCATTAAATGCCATTTATTACAAATATGACATAAATTACATAATGCATTAATT
>CANXYI010074663.1:0-16336 GCA_948208565.1 Hura crepitans
TTATACCCTAAAAGTAATTATTGGTTCTGCTAAAAATTTTAATTCTTTCATTATGACCCTTTTCAGGCCCGTCAAAGTTTTATGAACAATATGCCAATCATCGGACTCGAAATGATGACCCGCACCACGAGGAACATCAATTGGGTTCCAAATGCACTGTTCATAAGACGTCGATCGGTGGTCATTACATGATGTACATGTTATAGCATGGTGTGTGTGTGTGGGAATGGCATGGCTTTTGAGCATGGAATGTGTAATGTGAAATTAGCATGAGATATGTAAATATGTGAGTAATGAGGCATGATAATGAATGGATAGTGGTAATGAACTAAAGGTTGAATTTGAGCTAAAATGTGACTTGAAAATGGCTTAAAATGGAATGGTACAATAGAGTTAAAATAGAACCTAAAATAGGTATGTAATTAGACCTAAAATGTGGATATTTTGTAAGACTTATATGGAATGAATTTGAGGCACTTATAGGCCTATTTAAGATATGCAAATGGATATGGCTTTAGGCCTATGGCAATGTATGTGGCATAGAAAAATGCCAAGAAAAGGACATTTTATGGACCTATAATTGTGTATATAAAATATAAAAATAACCTATAACTGTCCCAAAAAATGATTTATGGACTTAGGCGCTAAAATTGCTTTGAACTTAGACATAAATGGGCTTAAAACGATGGTTTAAATTAGAATTAAAGTGGACTTAATTGTGCCTAAGAAAGTGACCTAAATTAGCTTAAAAAAATTAGACCCATAACTGTCTGGTAGGATAAAAAATGACTTATAACTGTTTAGGTCAAATTTTGACTATCAAAATAAATTCATAACTGACTATTAATTAAACTTAAATATTATGAAATGATGATTAGTAAATAAATGGACATAAAGTAAAGTCAGAGAGGCCATTAGTTAGACACCCACTGGATGGGTTGAACAATCAACTTAAGGATTAATAGCTACAATATATTTGATGTTGATTTTCTAGATATTAGGAGGTCTATGGACTAATCCCTGCTATCCTTTGGAAGTGTTTAATGGTGATATTAGATATTAGGAAGTCTATGGACTTATCCCTACTATCCATTGAAGTTTTTTATTATGATTATATGGATATTGGGAGGTTTACGAACTAATCCCTGCTATCCATAATGTGATTGGTGTTTGATTGGTTTAAGATATTGAGAGGTCTATGGAGTGATACCAACTATCTCCTATCTGGTACTAGGAGGTTTAAGTGAACTGATCCCTGCTATCAGCCCAGGTCAGTACAGCGGCTAGGGTCTAGAATGTAGGCCACTGCATAACTTTTTAGTTCCCTCTTGGTCTAATGTCTTTAAGTGTAGTTTATTTAGTCGGTCATATTTAATTATATTAAATTAATGTACAGACTTAATTAATGATAATTCACTAAATGATTAAATTAATTAAAATTACCACAATGGCATAATTGTAATTAGATGAACCTAGAGACTGATTAATTGGAAGTAATATCTTCATAAATTTAATCTTTGCTTTGTATTTATAGCCTATTATTACATCTAAGTGCCTGCATGTGACATGTTTTTAATGTATTAGATTCACCATTGAGTTTTATACTTAACGTACCAGTGTTTTGGTACACAGGTTGCAAAGGTAAGTAGTCTAACCTCAAAGATTGTGCAGCATAGTAGCACAACCTGTGAAAGGTACATAAATGTCTTTTTCTTTATTTTGTTAATCAGCAATCATGTAAACACTGTAGGTTATGCATTTAGCATGCTTAGAAGCTACTTGTATCTATATATATTAACGTGATAGGTGTGATGTATATAAATAGGTTGTCTATTTGAATGGCTTATTTTTATGAGTTTATAATGACTATGGGCTTGAGGCCCTATGTGATGAGATTTCTAAGGGCACTAGAAGGGTCCATAAGAAGGAGATAGGTTGATAATAATTATAAAAGTGCTTTTACAGGTGAAAAAAAATTTCAAAATGTCACCTGGGTAGCCATTGTGCTGTCCAATTTTGTGTAACTTGTAAAATGTCTATTAAATGGTTTTCTAGGCCTGTTATACCTCATATAAGAATGATTAATGGTAAAACTGAGGAATTAAGCAATATCTGATAAAGTTATAAAACAACTTGTAAGTGTTAAAGAGTTCTGACCTAAAACAATTTTAGGATAGGTGACCTAGTAAAAAGTGCATCACCTGTTGGGTTTCTTAGGAAGTCCAATAGGGGGTGTCACATTAGGTGGTATTAGAGCATAGGTTATATGTTCCTAGGTGTTTTACATGAGTGCCAGTGTCTAGAGTTGTTTTTCTAAACTACTACACTGCTAAGAGGCTGATAGGTCTTATTTCTTTTGTAGTTGATCAAGATGAGTGACTAGATACCTAAAGATTGGGGAAAGAAAGTGGTTAGCTATGCCTTTACAATAGTTCAAGGGGGTCAGCAGTGCATCCACACTAAAACCCAGTAATGCTACACAGCAACAGTAGCCACTAGTAAAATCATAGACATGAGAGTCCTCAAAACTATTATAGTTGATAGTAGATCTACTCAGGCATACTACAAATGCTATTCCACCTCATCCACTAGCTCCAGTACCTCTTCTACTAGTAGCTCATTTATAAAAGACACCTTTAGAGAGGATTAAAAATGTGGCAGTTATAGATTTTTTAGGTATAAAGAAAGATTATGCAGCTCGAGTAGAGTACCGATTGGAAAGGACCTTTAGATTCTTAGAACAACTATAGTGTACAAAGGAAGAAAGCTTAAAGTGTACAACTTCTCTTTTTTAAGAAGAGGCATTTCATTTGTGGGATACCATCAAAAAAAGGAAAGTAGCAATAGATCTCACTTGGGAGTTTTTCTTAATAGAGTTCAGAAAGAGATATATTCCAAACTCATACAAGGATAAGAAGAGGTAGGAGTTTCTAGATCTAAGACATGGTAGAAGAATAATGTTAAAGTATGAAAAGGATTTCACTAGATTGATAAGATATATTGATGCGTTCATTCCTAATAAAGCGGAGAAATGTAAGAGATTTCTAAAAAGGTTGAATGTAAAACTAAGAATGCAGATAGCTAACTTAAAGGTTATAGATTTTGCAGTATTAGTAGCATTTGCATATGACATGGAAGAAATGGTACATGAGAAGAGGGATTTCTTTTAGATGAAGAGATAGTTCACTACTGGGCAATCTAATATAGCCTTAGAAGGTAGTAAAGAGAAAAAGAGAAGTATAGTCTTAGTCTCAGTTAATGCACTAAAGGGAGACTTAATCTCAGAGGTCTGGGTACGCTTCTACAACTAAACCTCAACCACCCCAATGAGCCACTAATGCTCTAGGGCTAACAGTTAATAGGAATGGACCCCCAATTTATAATACTTGTAATAAGAGACACTAGGGATAATGTTGGTTGAGTAGAAAGGAAAAGTACTTTACTTATGGTGCCTAAGATCATTACCAGAGAAAGTGTCCTTAGAGATAACCAAAGGGTGCTCATACACAGGCATCTGTAGCAACATCTTAAAGTATAGGATAAAGGCAAGGCAGAGGGAATCAACCTAGTGGTAGTCAAGGGGTAGGATCAGAAGCTTATGCACAACTGAGGCGTTATTCTGTTAGGGCTTATAAAGAAGTAACCAACCTAGATGTCATTACCGGTACGTCCCACTTATTTAATGTTTTAGTTTTGGCATTAATAGAGCCAAGATCTACACATTCTTATATATACACTACATAAGCACATTATAGAGGATTGAAACCTGAGCATATAAACATAGACATTCAAGTTAATAATCCTATAGGGTAGAGTGTGAATGGGAACCAAGTGTATAAGTAGTGTCCCTTAGTAATTAAGGAATGTCTATTTCCTATGGATTTGATTGAATTACCCTTCTATGAATTTGATGTGATTTTGGCAATGGATTGGCTATCCGAACATTGGGTTATAGTGGATTGTAAACATAAGAAGCTAACCCTTTAGACTATAGAGGGATAGGCACAGATAGTTGTGGATGAAAGAAACCTTCTAGATAATCTCATCTTAGCTATTATAGCAAGAAAACTCATTCGTAAAGGGTGTAAAGCCTACCTAGCACATGTCATTGACATTAATACTTCCACTTCAAACCTTAAATAGATGAATTGTTTTTGAATTCCTTGATATGTTTCTTAATGAATTTCTAGGGTTACCTCTATAGAGACAGCTTGATTTTGAGATTGAGGTGTATCTTAGTGCAACTCCTGTGTCTATTATCCCTTGCAAAATGGCACCTACTAAGTTGAAAGAACTAAATGTGAAGTTGCAAAATATGTTAGATAAGGGGTTCATCAGACTTAGCACTTCACCTTAGGGAGCTCTTATTTTGTTTGTGAAAAAGAAAGATGGGTCACTTCGGTTGTGTATTAATTATAGAT
Organism: Hura crepitans; assembly: GCA_948208565.1. Lineage (NCBI taxonomy): Eukaryota > Viridiplantae > Streptophyta > Magnoliopsida > Malpighiales > Euphorbiaceae > Hura > Hura crepitans. Next base: position 4,422 of record CANXYI010074663.1, read on the forward strand.
AGTTAAATAAAGTGACAGTGAAAAATAAATATCCCCTACCTAGGATAGATGATCTTTTTCACCAGTCGAGAGGTGAAAGTGTGTTTTCCAAGATTAATTTGAGATCTGGGTACCATCAGCTAAAAATTAAGGAAGCTGACATTCTAAAAACTACTTTCAGGACTCGATGCGAGCATTATGAGTTTTTAATAATGCCATTTGGGTTCACTAATGCCCTAACAGCTTTTATGGATTTAATGAATAAAGTGTTTCAACCATACCTAGATCAATTTGTTGTGGTATTCATTGATGATATCCTAGTGCACTCTAGAACTAGAGAAGAACATGAACAACATCTCAAAGTTGTGTTACAGACTCTGAGGGAGAAATAGTTATATGCCAAGTTGAGTAAGTGTGAATTCTGGCTGAATAAAGTAGCTTTTTTGGGACTTGTAGTATCAATAGAGGGTATCAGAGTAGACCCTAGCAAGGTTATGATAGTATTAGAATGGGAAACTCCGAGGAATGTGAGAGAGATACAAAGTTTTTTAGGTTTAGCTGGGTACTACAGAAGATTTGTGAAAGGATTTTTTTTATGATTGTAGCACTTATGACTAGATTGATTAGAAAGAATGTGAAATTTGATTAGGATGCAAAATGTCAAGAGAGTTTTGACAAGTTAAAGAAGATGTTGGTAGAAGCTTTTATCCTAATTCAATCTGAATAGGGTAAGGACTTTATTATATATAGTAATGCCTCACTTAATGGATTAGGTTGTGTATTGATGCAAGAAGGAAAAGTAGTAGCATATGCTTTGAGACAGTTGAAACCACATAAGAGGAACTACCTTACTCATGACTTGGAGTTAGTTGCCATTGTTTTTGCTCTGAAAATTTGGAGGCATTACCTATATAGTGAGAAGTGTTATATCTATATAGACCACAAAAGTCTAAAATATCTCCTTACTAAGAAGGAGTTAAACCTGAGGTAGATAAGGTGGTTGGAACTAATTAAAGATTATGATTGTATGATAGATTACCACCTAGGAAAAGCTAATGGCGTAGCAGATGCTTTTAGCAGGAAGTTTATGGTAACTTTGAAAGCTATGAATGGTAGACCGCAGTATATAGAGGAAAATGCTATTCTAGTTGAACTTCAAATTAAACTAGATTTTAGACAACAGATAAAGGAGGCACAGGGTAAAGATGAACAACTGGTATAGCTTATAGGTAAAGTTAAGAGGGGAAGGCAACATGGTTTAAACTAAGTAAGGATAGATATCTATATTACCATGGTAGGTTGTGTGTACCTAGTATAGATGACTTAAGGTTACAGATACTAAGGAAGGCACATGAAGCTCCTTATTCTATACACCCTAGTAGTATGAAGATGTACTTAGATTTGAAGTCTTAATACTAGCGGTCAAGTATGAAGAGGGGTGTAGCAAAGTATATGGCTAAATGTCTGACATGCTAGCATGTAAAAGCTAAACATCAGGTTCCTTCTAGATTGCTATATCCTATAGCAATACCAGAATGGAAGTGGGAAAAGGTTACAATGGACTTTGTAATGGGATTGCCTCTGACTAGGAATGACCAAGAATAAGTTTGATGCCGTGTGGGTTTGATAGATTGACTAAAACAACTTACTTTATCCTGGTTAAAATGGATTACTCACTAGAAAAATTAGCTAAATTGTATATTGATGAGATTGTCAAACTCTATGGTGTACCTATGGCTATTATTTCAGATAGGGATCCTTAATTCACTTCTAGGTTTTGGAAGAAATTGCATCAGGCATTGGGCACTAGGCTGACTTACAGTATAGCCTTTCACCCTTAGATAGATAAACAATCAAAAAGGGTGATACAAGTGCTTAAAGATATGTTGCGTAGCTGTGCCATTGAATTCAAAGGTAGGTGGGACCAGTATTTGTCCTTAGCTGAATTTGCATACAATAATAGTTATCAAACTAATTTGGGCATGGCACCTTATGAGGCACTATATGGTAAAAGGTGTAAGACTCCTTTGTGCTAAAGTGAAGTTTGGGAAAACAAGATTTTAGAGGTTGATCTAATTAGAGATGCAGAAGAGAAAGTCAAAGCTATTAAGGAAAAGTTAAAAGTTGTAACTAACTGATAAAAGTCTTATACTGACCTAAAATGGAGAGATATTGAATATGCAGTAGGTGACAGAGTGTTTTTGAAAGTATCTCCATGGAAAAAAGTGCTCAAATTTAGGAAAAAGTGGAAACTAAGTCCTAGATTTATAGGGCTATATGAGATTACAGAGAGAGTGGGACCTCTAGTATATAGACAAGCCTTGCTAATGTTAACATTAAAAATCTTTATCATGATATTGGCATGAAAACTATTGTCTAGTGAGAAGCATCCTACAAGTAACTGAACTTTACAAGCAAAGTACATGTTTTCTTCCTAAATGTAAATAAAGCATCTTCATTTTTTCTCTTCAATAAAAGTGTCTTATTATCTCTTGAGGCATTTTTAACCCAGTCTCTATAATAATCATCAACACTTATATCAATAGCTTTATGATTTGGCATATTCTTTAACATAAAACAATATCCCCACAAATCAAGAAAAGAGTACAGAAAATGCTATGTCACAAAACCACCTTGCAAACTTAAGGGTTCAAAAAGAGCCTTCTATAAATTAAATTACCTTTGAATTTGATAAAAAATGTAAAAGGATACATGTCTTAATTTGACTAGTAGAATATAGCTCGAATTATAAGACATAGAAAAATGAGAAATCTTCCACTAGGGACATATCCATTGAATCTCATCTACATTGGTCCCACTAAGCCATGCAATTTAACTTTCCTTGTTACTAAAATTCCTCTCAATTTTTTTTATCTCACAATGATGATTAGGGGCATATTAGATCCAAATTCTTTTAAGAGGAACAATGAACAACTTCAATTTTTCTTGTAACCATATCTAAAAAAAAGCCATTAGGTTAGAACATCTAGAAATGCACTACCTAAGCAAAAGTTAGCCAAGCTTGCTAGTGTGAAAACCTTTACAGGTGCACTAGGCAAAATTTAAGGCTAGCTCACTAGGGTGAAGACCATCACAGGTATATTGGGCAAAAGTTAAGGCAAAATCCACTAAGGGAAAACCTAGAATGGGCACTCTAAGTGAAAATAAAAAAAACAAACCTATAAAATTAGAGGACTTCCTACCATAAAGTCTGACTTATTCATCTTTAAAACACCTAATTCTTGAATAGTTTTAGCAAGAACAATGCCATATGGATTATTAATAGAATAAATTTCGATCATTATTTAAAGCATTTTATAATCTCAATGCTTATTTTCAAGAGTGATCACTAGCAAGTAACTAAAGATGCATAATAGGGTGAATTTAATCCATTTCAAGGAACCAAATAGAAGCTAAATAATATAATCTAGAATTTCTTCCAATGAAATAGTGCCTACACCCATAATAGCCTTTGAAGCCATTAAAGGTGAAATTCCTAAGGCAAGTACAATATTCTAAGGGTATTGAACCTCAAAACAAGGAAGAATAATAAGGGGTATTCAAAGAAAAGTAATTTAGAATGGCAACAAACTATTCAGGTGTGAGGGTAATTTCTTGATGATTAAAGTTGAAAACAAGAAAAAGAGGGTCCCAATAGCCTATAATAGTATGTAGAAGATTTAAGTCTATTTTCACTTTCTTTAAAATTCTAATGGAAAAAAAGGTGCAAGAAGCAGAATCCCAAGTGGCTTTGGAATTTAAAATTTTTGACAACTAACAGGTAAAAAGTTGATTGATTAGAAAAGGGGTGTACTTATAGACTAAGATCAAAGGTCTTAATATGACAAGGACAAAGGGATCTTATACATGCCAGGATGTCAAAACAAACCAATGAACTAAGTAGATCAGCATCCATATCTGTACGAACTCTATCAAGTCATGTTTGTGATATAGTTACCTATTTGCCCAAACTTCTCAAGTTATGCCAGTAGATCATTTCAGCACCATGGCCACATGAACTTTTACCAAAGCAAGAATTGGTCTACATAAACCTTTTACAATAAAATTTATTGAATTGTTGTAGAGTTGTTTCTTTAATAACTTCTTTGTAATTGCCTCTACTTTTAATGCGTAAATTCAAAAACTTGTAATTATATAAGCAAAATGTATGTAAGGTCCAAAGAAAATAGAGAAAAGCAAAAAGTTATTACAAATATTCAAGTATATGTATAAAAAAATGTATTAAAAAAGGCATGGGCTGGGTGTAGTCTCTATTCCTCCTTTTCCTCGCTCTCTGTATCCTTATCCTCTAAAAAGAGAGCCAACTTCTCAAAATTATTCCAAGTTCACACCTTCTTCTATGCAATCTTAAGTACTAATACCCTCTTAGCCAACTTATTATATAAAAAGAATAAGGGATCAATACAATGACATTCCATGCACTTCATACATACATGTAAGTAACACATTGCAAGAAAACTTACTGAGAGAACACTCAATGATGGCTCTTCTAAATGCCTTCACCACTCGGGTAATCCTTTTAATATGAGCCCTCTTAACCTATTGAGGTTAAAGATAATAATGTCAGAATAACAATTAATAAACAAGGAAAATAAAAAACACAAAAAAAAATATATTAGAGTCGTGTCTATAGGTTCGAAGGGCACTAGTAAGTTATCCTCAATCTTAAGCCTCATAGAGGTCATCTGCCTATCAAGGTTACAATGCATCTAACTTAGTCAACCAAGCCAATCAAAGTACTAACAACCTTATTAGCACTAGCTTAGAATTGGTAGATAAAGCAAGAGTGGCAAAGGATTGACTTCGAGGAGTATAAATCAAAGGAGGCAAAAAGTAAGGACCACTAAAGTTAGAAGCAGTCGTTATCCTTTTCCTTGAAGAAGAAGGCTCGATCTCAAAAGTAGGAACTAAGCTCTACAACACAAATAGGGATAAAAGCCAAAGACCAATAAAAGAAGCCAAAAGAGACAAATATACCTAAGTTAAAGGGCTAAAGTGTAGGGCACACGAGGCAGTAAATGGGTAGATGCCCAGGAGGTATAATCTCCACCATCAACCTTTATTAGAGTATCTCTATTGATCCCAGTAGTTATCCCCTAAATAAAGACTAGATCATTAATATATCTCTTAAACAACATGGTGTTAAAAGGCATTTAAGGAATATGGTGGGCATTAAGCCTCATATGCTAACTTAGCACCCATTTTCTCAAATACTAGGAGTAAGCCTCTAGGATGGTCAACAACATCCTCACGATAATAGCTTTCGAGTAAATCGTAAGAAGTCAAGCCTCTCTTCTAAAGGGAATAACTAGTAAGATAAATTAATTTGCAAGATCAAGTAAGTATTAATTAAAAATAAAAAATAAAAATTACTAACACCCTATTCATGATTACAGGAATAATTACATTAGCCCAAGCTTGAGAGCTAAGATACTATTGATTTTATAGCAAAGAGGAGGCATTCTAAAGCCATAAATTTGGCCTAACGTACCTATCTATAACTGGGTTGTGATGAGGGATATCTAGCTCATGAGGTTGAGGTAATAAATAAAGTTCATATGCCTAAACCATAATGAGAAAAATAAGAAATGTCATAGCTAATCTAAAATACAATAAGGCAAGATAAAGAAAAATCACATACTAGCACCTCTAACACGAAGCCCTACATGAGTTGATAACTCTTCTTAGTCTATATAGCTATATCTAAACTCTTATACATCTGCCTAAGAGAAGATAGGCACCAATTCTAAAACCTGACACTCTCAATTCTCCTTAAGGTAGGCAAGAAGCTTCAGCTCATATTGCTATTCCAATTAGCAAATAAAGTTGCACCCAATAAGTAAAAATGATGTATCGAGCATATTAATCAAGCTTTAGTTGCCTTGATAGAGCTGTACCCATCCACCTTTTACACACATCTGTGTAATAGATGCTTCTAGTTAGTCTTGAGACACAAACCCCAATCAAATAAGGTGGTGGTTAGCTCTTAAAATTGCATATGGAAGAGAGCCTTAAGGGCTTGCAAGTCTTGGCAAAAATCTTATCGATGAATGTCTGAAAGCCTATTAGCCTTATCCATTCCTTCATCGAGATAAGCATGATCGAGAACCACTATTAGGGCCCGAACAAAAAGCCACAACACTTAAGGCATATCTAAGATAGAAAAAAAACAGCACAGGTAAGTATCTATATAATGGCAATTTTAGGAAATCACATAATCCACACAAACCTATGAACATCAAGCATGTGTCCACATAGACCAACCATAAGACTAAGCAAATAAAAAGTCCACACAGACCTATGTATGCCTAGATCTGTATGGACCTATATCAATATATACATAGGTAGTTACAATTCATTAAGTAATGCAAAAGGTAAAAATTGCATAATCATCACATACAAAGAGTCCGCATGGACCATAATCACACATAAACACAGTTCTCATAGACATTATATTCTAACACACATAGAATAACACAAATTATCATTTTAGGCTTTCCAAAAAATCAACATAGGCTATCCTCTACTATCCCTAAGGAGTCCTCATGGACCTTTACCTTATTCATATTAACTTATCAAATTAAAAGTAGTTCTCAAGGAAAAAAAATAGAAAACACAACAAAACATAAAATGGCTTAGGTAAAAGCTAAGAAAACCAACATGGGGGTAAACTTTAGAGCACACATGCTAGATTAGATCCACTAAAATGAGTGTGGGTCACTAAAGTGGACTCTGTTCATGAGCACAGCATTACATGGGTGATTCATTGACATTAAGGGCATAAAACCCTTAGGGATATGCATAGAAGCCTCTATCATTAATGGAGGCAGTAGAGTGCTCATTAGAAGTGGTAGTGCAAGGGTTTTCTCTAATGTTCATGGGCTACTCAAAGGAGGAAGAAGATGCTTGAGAAGCCATTTAGAGGTGGTTTGCTTAAGAAAATAGAATGAGATTGAGAGAAAAAAGAGAAAACATCAGGAGAAGAAAAAACTTTAGAAAATAAATTAGAGAAAAAGAGAGAAAGGTGGACAGTTTTGAAATTACCAACTAGGTCCACATGGACTAATTATCCCAATTTCAAGAACAATATCTGCATGGATATTGTATAGGGTTAAATCATATCCATGTTCACATGTATTTAGGTAAGTTAATCTAAGAGGAAATCTACATGGATTTCATTAAGGCATGTACCATAGCCACGTTCGCACAAACTTACAAGGCATTTGTCTATCCCTATGGATTTAGATTGTCTAGGGTACTCAAAAACACAATCGATAAAAAGTTTAGAATTAACAAAGTGAAGAGCAAAAGCCATAATAAGCAATCATTCTCATAAAATCAGAGCCTTTTATGCAATACTTTCATGTTAAAAGCCAATTTAGTAAAAATTGGTCAGTTTATTTTCATTGTCTTTCAACCAATAAGATAAATTTAACCCATATTTTTTTATTATTTTAAACATAATTATCTTTTCCTTTCTATTATATTTGTTTCCCATCTATGTTGAAGCATTTATACAATCAAGAAAACATTATTTTTTATTTTTTACTCGATCTATTTATTTTATTCAATTTTTTAACCAATAAAATAACTTTGACCATCAACTTTTTGGATAATTTTTAGCTTATTCAAATTTTCTCATCATCATAATCATTTTATAGCAATGGTAAAGCCTTTACACAATTAAGAAAACACAATTTTTTACTTTTACATTTGAGTAACAAAATTGGTCAATCCCTTTTGATTTAATTTTTCAATTAATAAAATGGATTTAGCCTTAATTTTTAGTCATTCTGAATAGAGTTAACTTATTCTCATCAATATATTTATTTTTTATCCATGAGAAAACATTTATAAAATTAAGAAAACACAATTTTTTTATTGGTCAAAATTGGGCAATCTATTTTATTGAGTTTTTCAAATTAATAAAATAGATTTAACTTCCATTTTAAGTTATTTCAAGTATGACTAAGGTTTTCTCATTATTATATTTATTTTATATCCATGATAAAACATTTATATGGTCAAAATAATTTAGTTCAGCATAATCTAGCTTAATCCATTCTTTCTAAACTAATAAAAGATTTGTTATTGAGTATATCAATTTTGATGTCTTGACTTAGTCAAAAGAAAGCTAAGATTAGACTCTTTTAAGAAAGAAAACTGCCCATTAAGAAAATAGGGATTGCTTGCTTTAAACATTACACAATTATCTTTAAAGGATAGTTAAGTCAACTCAAGCCTTTCCTTCTTAAACTCAATTCTAAAAGCTAATCAAGATGCAAACATTAGTAGTCACATTTTAGACTATGCAATAACAATAAGGTAAGATTTAATTATCAACTAATTTGTCTTTTGTAATTCAATCTAGATTATTTAAGGACTCAGCTACTCGATAATTTACCTCTTTCATTTAATTTCTTTTATGGGTTTAACTTCACATTAATCCATCATTAGAATTTAGCAATCCCTTCAGATTTAACCTCATAAGCAAATCTAATCCCTTTAGATTTAGCCTCACAAGTAAATCCAATCCAATACTGGGTCGATTAACCAACTTTTAACATATTCAGGAAAATTAAGTAAGTATTTCTAACTTAATTACTTTGACATGCACTATTCTATTTTATATTTCATAGCACACACTAAAGTGGGGGTAATTGTAAGCACCCTACTTTTAAGACCCATGATAATTGCCAGAGACAGGCCCTTGCCATAAGACAAAAAAGCCTAAACTTGGGTCCACATGAACTTTTCATGAACCACCTTAAGTATGTGTCGGCATAGATTAACTCATGGTTAAACCACATCAATGTCCACATGGACTCTCACTAAACCATTTAGATCATAAAAGCCTATGGCCCAAAGCCCACTTAGGTATCTTAAAGCCCATATCCATATAGACTCTAGTCTTATGAGATTAGGTCCACACAGACCTTATGATGAAAAGCTTCTAGAATCTTAATCATCCTGTTTAGACTTTAATTCCTAATCCTATTAGAAGTCCCTTTCTTCTGAACAAGAGTACTATTTCGAAAACACTATAAACATCCTCATTATCAACCTATTTCATGATTTAAAATTGAGAACTTAGAATTTAGAATTCAAAATTTAGAACTTAGATAATAAGATATAGATCTAACACCCAACTTTGAGAGTTGAAGGTGCTAAACTCCAAAGTAAAATTTGCTCTCCTAGTCTTATAGCCCATACTAAATAATTCTTTCTTCTAAAACTCTACCTTCGATCTTGCAATTTGGTGCTACTACAAAGGTAAGTTCTAAGGTCACTTTAATCATATAGAGTTATCTTTTTTTATGATTTTAATGATCTCCAAGGATTAATTGGTCAAGTGAGGTGGTCCTTTGTGATTTTGCATCAATTATAAGAGGGAGATAATAGCTTCTCACCTGTTCATGTTTTAAATCATAATTGTACATTCTACTTGATAACATAAGTCTGCACGAACTCTCTTTTACGAGGACTTATAGTCTGCATGGATGTATATTTTGAATTATCATATAAGTCCACAAGAATGTAAGATGTGATCTAAAGTTTTAGATAACAACCATAAAAAATTTCATATTTAATTATCATAAATATGTGTTGCCTTTATGTTACCCATAATGTTTGCCACTACAATGAGTATTTTTTTAATGTCTACATAGTCTCCCATCATAAAGATTCTATGTCTATATGGACTGATGTCTTTTGTTTACATATAATTGATATTCGTACATATTTGTGTAGCATCCATGATTTATGTATATGGTATTGAAATTTACCTTTATGGGTGAATATCTTATGTTGAATATTTGTACATATAATTTTAGGTCATTTCGAACCACATATTGTTATTCTAATCTAATTATTTGAGTGGATAGACTAAGTTCCATCATCATCATATAGTTCACAAGGACTAAAGCCAATGACCATATGCCATCCACATGAACTTGATGACATACACACGAAGTTATTTTGGATCTTTTGATTATTTGGTTTTGTACATTATAATTATTCCTTTTACTTATTTTTGGGTTATAATAAGTAATAAATTGTTTTACACGTAAAAACTAAATTCACATCAATGATTTTTATATAATAAATTGATGTTTTCTCAATAAAATGTTTTTGAATTTTCTTTAATAAGAGTTACATGAAAATGTATTTTAACAAAGGCTAATTTCTTAGAGATATAAGTTAGACAATTATCACAAATTCCTATAGAAATAGGGGTAGTTGTCAGGTTAAGTAACAATTAATGAATGACCTAATTATGGATGCACAAATTATATTTAAGCTCTATTGCATATTCCATTCATTGTAATTTATTTTGTCTTGGGTGTAAAGGTGATATGCATACTTTATTAAATGTAATGCTCGCTTGCATGATACATGATTGATAAATGCTAAAATATAAAGAGACATATATTATTAGGGCATAAATAAGATTTGATTCCAAAACCTTACTAGGCAAAATATTAATGGTCCTAGTATAGAGCCATATTTAAGTTTGTTCATTTTCTAAAATTTTTTGTGATTATTGCTTACATTTATACTTGAATCTAAATTGAGAGTTGTTGATTGAATTTACGTGGACTAATTAAAGATACATAATGCTAAGGGAACATGCTTAATATGTGTCAATATTTAATGATATGGATAATTGCCTATGAGAATTGTGATCATGGTGATATTTTGAACTAAATCAAGATCCTATGAAATCATGTTATGTATAATAAAATATAATGAAGTGCATATGTTAGTGTAAGCACGAAGAGCTAGACTATAATAAGGTGTAATAATAGGTAAAAAGATAATTGAGAAATTATAAAAAAAAGGTAGACATAAGAGCTAAATTACTTTCACTATAAAGCATAAGCTATGAAAGTGAAAATAATTAATATGGTAAAAAAGGCAAACATGTTTAAAAGTTAAATAGAATTGAGATCTATGAATATATGGAAATTGTGACATGTACATGGTGACATGAATAAGGTAATTCAATATATGTAGATTGAGTACCTAGTGAACTTAATATTACTAAAAGTTAAAAGAATTATAAATGTTATTTATGTATGAAACATATGTTCGAGTGAATGTCATCATTTGCAAGATAGTGGTGCATATTTATATGGACTTTTGATTTTTGACAGTTGAACTAATAGGAGGAGGTTAAGTTATAAGATAAGAACACAATAATATTATGATAGCAAATTGGGAACATAATAAGGATATAAATTTTTTTCATGAAAAATAAGTTAAAGTTAGGCATGTATAAGATATATACTATAATGATGATATGTGAACAATGTGATTATTTGAAGTTATAGATTATTATAAAGTTTAGTTTATATACCATTCAACAAAATTTACTTACCATTTGTAAGTGGTAGATTAAACATCAATAGAGGAGGAAAATGTAAAGTTAGATATATAGCTAGAGAACGAAAGCATACCATGGAAATTGCATATGCTTGTGTAATTGTGTTTAACTTCTTTTGGTCAATTATATTATTTACATTAAGTTTCCATTTTGGATATGAAAAGTTTCCAAAGTTATGGTTGGGTTTTTTTTTTTCATTAGTTCACTACTTTCAATTTAGGTTTAGTATTATAGCCTTATTACTTCTTTTTTGTACTTTTTGGTTTCGTAATTATGATAATGTGGTTATGCATGTCATGCCTCTTCTACTAATATCTAAGGATGAATGTAGGAGTGCCATATTATGTTCTATAGGCACCATATATATTACATGTTCATACAACTATGTAATTTATCATTTACATGACTTTAATATCATGAAAACATTGAAAAGAGTAATCTTGTCTTATAATCATTATTAATCTAATTTGAAAATAATCATGCTTATTTAGATAGTGGTTGAAATAAATTCTAAGGATTAAACAAACTC
>CANXYI010074696.1:0-13498 GCA_948208565.1 Hura crepitans
CTTTGACAACAGTTCAGCCATAATACAACCTAAAGACCACATGTCAATGGACGTTGAATACTGTTTTGCTCCCAAAAGAAGTTCAGGCGCCCTGCATACATGTATTGAGACCATAAGCATTCAACTCTAAAAAGATGTATACATCAACAATATATCAAAGTGTGATATATAAGATCAGGCATGCTACACCAATATAAAATCCTATTATAACTTGTTGTAAACGAGGAGGACCTCCTTATTTTCCAGTTGAGACACACATGGAAAGCTACTTTTTCACAATAGGATTCCATCATGGCAAAGAGTCAACAATGTTCACAAACTCATTGCATAATTAGGAAGTATCACCAAATTCTCCACCATTATAAAGGAACCAATTTTAAATTGGTCCCCACAACATGAAAAGAGATTATCAATCTACATGCATCAAAAACCCAGACTAAACAACAAACAAGAGCCAAAGATACTAAAATTATGAAAGAAATGGAAGAGCAAATGTAAAACTGCGCCTCACCTGTACCAAAGGGTTACCACCAAATGAGTATATGGTTTCAGTGGACTCCCGTACTGACGAGCCAAACCAAAGTCACAGACCTTCAATTCACCCCTGTTATTCAAAAGCAAATTTGAAGTCTTTAAATCTCGATGTAGGACCCAGTTATCATGAAGATACTTGACACCCTCCAGCAACTGGAGCATTAAGCATTTAACTTCACTCTGACTAAATGGCTGCTTCATTGACGTCATAAGGCCTTTGAGATCATGTTCCATATATTCCATAACCATAAAAATGCTATCAAGGTTACTCCCTACTACAACTTCTTTAACATCAACAATTGATGGGTGATGAAAAGAAAGCAGTATATTTATTTCCCTAAGAGATGTCAATGGAAAACCTTCTCGTTCTTTCTCCATTTTTACCTTCTTTAAAGCTACAATTTCCCCAGTCTTCTTGTCTCTAGCTCTATATACAACTCCATAGGTTCCTTCATCAATCTTATTTAGTCTCTCAAACTCATCTACACTTCTACACCCCTGAAGCATGTTTACACTTCTTGGAGAAGGACCTACAGGTTCTGGTGTTCCACGACAATTACTTTCATTCTCAGACTCTGTATCTAAATGGCTGTTGCTACCATCATTTTTATCATGTCCATCATCAATTTCCATGTAATCATCCTTTTTGGTGTCACTACCAGTATAACTATCCCCACTTAAAGACCTGCACCGCATTCCATGTTCATCAGATCCAAATAACCTCCCTCTCACTGAATCCGAACCTTTAAGGTCTCTAAGATCAGGAGTTAATGACTTAGTACGAGCACTCAAATCCAAGGACTCATGATGAGGTGTTTTCTTCCTTCTTTTAGGCATTTCCTGATCCTCAATAATTTCACCTTCATCAACTGGAGAATTGTTCCCAGCAGCCCACCTAGAAGATGATATATTTCTTGTAGGCACATAATGTTCATCTTCTATCATATGAGCTTCATGGTCATTGCCCAATTGTTTGTCCTCTATTGGCAAATCAGCCAATCCTACTAAATACTCTGGTTGAGGAATTTCAACTGGACTTTTAGGCTCCAGATGCTTGACTGGTGAAGCCTGAAAATCCTGGTTTCTACTCCTCTTAATGAGAGATATGTCCACACACTCATCTGGAACAATATTGGTTGGCGGTGGCAGTAGAGGTAGAGTGGACACTGCTAAAGAACTCCTACTCTTTGCACAATTACTCACCTCTTTCTCATCCCTATCCCAAACAATAGGAGAAAACTTTCTCTTCTTTTCCACAGGATTTGGAGCCCCATTTTCTACCTTTGAGATTTCACTTCCTTTGTTGACGTGTGATTCAAACTCAGTGGCATCATCAGACCCACTATCGCTATACAACTCACCCGGTTCCCTATCCACAGCCTTGGCACTAAACCTGCAAGTCCTGGGTCCTCCTACACCACCACTGCTACCCGAGTCACTCCTAATAGAAAAGGACTGATACCCGCAATTAATTACTTCTCTCTGCTTAATATCTTTCTGTCTAACCCTATCTCTTATGTCACGAACTCGGCCCCGCTCATTTTCCGGATTACCATTCCCAATTCGATCATATTTCTCTTTGGTATAAGCAAAACCCGTCCTAGAACATTCAATTTCAGACTCGCGCCCACGAAACTCATTATCGCGATAACCCCCATGTCTCCCAGCCGCCATATATTCCAACAAATAAAATAGAGTGCAGATTATAAGACCCTAATACCAATTTAGAGCCCAAAGATTCCTCGCTTATAAAATCCTAAACCCGCCAATATTTTTTTCAATTTCCCAAAAAAAAAAAAAAAACACGAAAATAGTGTTCAAAACCTACTTCAGGTCCAAGAGCAAAAACCAAAATAAGCAATAGTTACAGAAATACAATGAATTACAGATCCCCGGTTATTGTCCAAATTTCCTCGAAAATTAGACGAGGAAAAATTGAGCGAGAGAAATCCCAGAAATTAAAACACGAAACAAAAGCAAAACCATAGAAACTGAATTGAAAAGGAGACAAATTTCCCGATTTCGAATTGGAGAAGAAGCAACTCGTAGATAGAAAGAATAGGGCTTACCGATGATAAAGATAAAAGGAGGCGAGCACTGGTTCAAGATAGAAGAGAAATTCGACCCTCAATCGAAGAGATGGAAAGTGCGTGTGACGGAGAGTCAAGTCGTTGCCTCAAGCTTGCGTTAACGCTGTGTTTGTTTCATGGTAGGAGATGGCTTCACACGATATGGTATAGTTTTTCTAATTACCATATATTTGAGAAGACTTATATTAATTATTGATGGTATAGTATGGTAAAATTATGATTTTTATTCAACTTTTTAAACCATGATATTCATGGTTTATTATGGTTTCACAAAATATTTTTTCAAAATAATTTTTAAATGAATATTAATATTATGATTTTAATGCTATGTTTGTTTTATGGTATGAGATGATTTCATATGATATGGTATGATTTTTTTAATTATCGTGTTTGAAAAGACTTATATTAATTATTGATGGTATAGTATGGTAAAATTATGGTTTGAAAATTATGATTTTTATTCAACTTTTTAAACCATGAAATTCATGGTTTGTTATGGTTTTACAAAATAATTTCTCAAAATAATTTTTAAATGAATATTAATATTATGATTTTAATGCTATGTTTGTTTCATGGTATGAGATGGTTTTACATGGTATGGTATGATTTTTTTAATTATCATGTTTGAGAAGACTTATATTAATTATTGATGGTATAGTATGGTAAAATTATAGTTTGAAAATCATGATTTTTATTCAAATTTTTAAACCAGGAAATTCATGGTTTGTTATGATTTTACAAAATAATTTTTAACTAAATATTAATATTATGATTTTAATGCTATGTTTGTTCCATAATATAAGATAGTTTCACATGGTATAGTATGTTTTTTTAATTACCATGTTTGAGAAGACTTATATTAATTATTGATGGTATAGTATGGTATAAGTTTTATTCCACTTTTAAACCATGAAATTCATGGTTTGTTATGGTTTTATAAAATAATTTCTCAAAATTATTTAACTGAATATTAATATTATAATTTAACACTCTATCTGTTTCATGGTATGAAATGATTTTACATGATATGATATGATCTTTTTTAATTAATATGTTTGAGAAGACTTATATTAATTATTGATGGTATAATATGGTAAAATTATAGTTTGAAAATCATGATTTTTATCCAACTTTTTAAGCCATGAAATTCATTGTTTTTTATGGTTTTATAAAATAATTTTTCAAATTTATTTTTAACTGAATATTAATATTATGATTTTAACGCTTTGTTTGTTTCATAATATAGGATGGTTTCATATGGTATAGCATGTTTTTTTAGTTACCATGTTTGAGAAGACTTATATTAATTATTGATGGTATAGTATAGTAAAATTATGGTTTGAAAATCATGATTTTTATTCAACTTTTTAAACCATGAAATTCATTGTTTGTTATGTTTTATAAAATAATTTTACAAAATTATTTTTAACTGAATATTAATATTATGATTTTAACACTGTGTTTGTTTCATAATATAGGATGATTTCACATGGTATAGTATGTTTTTTTAATTACCATGTTTGAGAAGACTTATATTAATTATTAATGGTATAGTATGGTAAAAGTTTTCTTCCACTTTTAAACCATGAAATTCATGGTTTGTTATGGTTTTACAAAATAATTTCTCAAAATTATTTAACTGAATATTAATATTATGATTTTAACATTCTGTCTGTTTCATAGTATGAGATGATTTTACATGATATGATATGATCTTTTTTAATTATCATGTTTAAGAAGACTTATATTAATTATTGATGGTATAGTATGGTAAAATTATGGTTTGAAAATCATGATTTTTATCCAACTTTTTAAATCATGAAATTCACTGTTTGTTATGATTTTATAAAATAATTTTTTAAAATTATTTTTAACTGAATATTAATATTATGATTTTAACGCTTTGTTTGTTTCATAATAGAGGATGGTTTCATATGGTATAATATGTTTTTTTAGTTACCATGTTTGAGAAGACTTATATTAATTATTGGTAGTATAGTATAGTAAAATTATGGTTTGAAAATCATGATTTTTATCCAACTTTTTAAACCATGAAATTCTTTGTTTGTTATGATTTTATAAAATAATTTTTCAAAATTATTTTTAACTGAATATTAATATTATTATTTTAATGCTTTGTTTGTTTCATAATATAGGATAATTTCATATGGTATAGTATGTTTTTTAGTTGCCATTTTTGAGAAGACTTATATTAATTATTGATGGTATAGTATGGTAAAATTATGGTTTGAAAATCATGATTTTTATCCAAAATTTTAAACCATGAAATTCATTGTTTGTTATGGTTTTATAAAATTATTTTTAACTGAATATTAATATTATGATTTTAACGCTATGTTTGTTTCATAATATAGGATAGTTTCACATGGCATAGTATTTTTTTTAATTACCATGTTTGAGAAGACTTATATTAATTACTGATGGTATAGTATGGTAAAATTATCTTTTGAAAACCATGAATTTTATTCAACTTTTTAAATCATGAAATTCATGGTTTGTTATGGTTTTACAAAATAATTTTTAACTGAATATTAATATTATGATTTCAAGGGTGTTTTTATCATTTTATTATTATTAAAATCATATCATACTATTAAAACAAATAAAAACATTACTTAACCATGACATATCATATTGTCCTACCATACATTATAAAATCATTCTGTCATTCATTCAAACAAGGCGTTGAGATAGCATGCAATCGCATAAGCAGAGAGCAATAGATTTTATTTTATTAATTTTATTAATTTATTTATTTTATTTATTTTTGTATTTTAATTTTATTATCTTACATAATTTCCTATTTTCTTTCAATTTCATATTTTAAACCTTTTGTATAAATCATTCAATATAAAAAAAAAAAATCACTAATACAATCATATTGCACTTGACACCCAGAAATAGAGATAAAACATTTTATTTTAAATATTTAAAAATATTTTATTCCTAAAACTCTAATTAAAATCATTAATTTGCCATACATTTTACAATATTAAAAATTAAAGTTTATATGGTGTATAAATAAACTATCAAACTAATGAAATTTCAAGTTCAGTATCATCTCACAAATGGTTATAAACAATGCTTTTCATGGAATGGGGATTCCCACCATTTATTAAAGGAAACAACCCCACTACTGCATTTTCAGAATATAGTTTACCCTGCATACACGTGCGTGAATGGTAGTCGACGGTTTAGATTTGCTTAGAATGATGGATCCTATCATCGGGTGCAAATTCAGTTATTGATGCATGAATGGTAAGCGGATTTTCAAAATAGAATATGAGAGGTAAGGGTGTTTATATGGTAAATTCGGTTGAACCGAAAAAATTAAAAATTAAAATTTAAAATTTAAAAATTTTTAAAATCGAATAGAATTTTTATAAGAATTGAATAAAAAAAATCGATATTTATCTAGAATCAAATTAAAAAATCGAATTATTCAAAATTTTATATATTTTTTATTTTTTATATATATAAATCTAAAATGACATCATTTTAACTTTTATATATATATATATATATATTATTTCGCTTTTGTCCTTTAAAAATCGAAATTCAAATATTTATTTATAAAATTATTTTAAGAAAATGAAATTAGTAATTTATTAAGTTAAAAAATTATAAACTTAAGCATCTTTTTTCAATATAGAATAATTTTATGACAAATATTACGGGGAAAAGGTGCATTGGGCATTGGGCCTGGACTTGTCACTATTAGCTTTCATGGACTTGGACTGCCGAGGGAAAACTTTCGCCCATTGTATTTACTTGTATATCATTGTTTTATAATGTATTATTATATAATATATTATGTCATAATATATATTATTTTAAATTATTACATTTAAATAGATTATATTATTTATTATACTTAATAAATAGTACTATTTATTATAATTTATTATATTTTTTTAAAATATAACAAAAGAAGTAAACGGAATAAAATATAATTTTTTAATATTTAAATAGTAAAATAGAAAAATGGAACAATCCAAACATCTTAATTTTTTTTTTATAGAAGGGTGGATAGAATTCACAAGAAAAAAAACTAACGTAAATAAAAACCATCAATTAAGTTATAAAATAGTTATATAAAAAAACTAATTTTCATAATTAGGTAATAATTTATTACTATATAATTTTAAATAACAATAAAAGTAATTATTGTTACCAATATTACAGTATACTATAATATAATACATCATAAAACAATGATTAAAGGATTATAATATGATACAACACAACAGGATACAATACAATTATAAACAATGATCCAAGGGATTACAATCGAAAAGTTCCCGTCTTTTACCAACGAACACCGGAACACGTTTCGGTCGGTTGTGAAGCTTGCAGCTTTGTCGAATAGTCAAGTTTCCATGCGCAATCTGTGAGGTTTTAGAAGCTTTTTCCTATATGGGTTTGATGGGTTTGTCAGGATTTATCAAGCTCCTTGGCCTGCACAGAGCTAGAGCTAAATCCAGAATCAAGCCTTATCCATCAAGCTATTACATTCAATGCAGAGCCTTATCGCAATCCAACAAATACTTCAATGCTGATGACTCAACACTTCCAGTGTTGATCGTTGGTGCAGGACCCGTCGGTCTTGTTCTCTCTGTTCTTCTTACCAAGTTAGGTACTTTTTAACTCCTTGATTCATTCTGCTTGCTGAAAACTGTTGAAATATGATAAGTTAATGTTTTTGTTATTATTTGTCTGGTTTTAGCGAGAATTAAACTTTAAAATCAAGGAAATTTGTTGCTATGGATCGTCATTTGGTAGAAATTCTTAGTGAATTGTATTCGGGTTTAGTGACAAGTGACAACCGACAAGTGTTTGATGTGTGGCTCCTCTGAACAAATTGATTTATTTATCCGTTGTTAAGTTGCTAAAGAATTTTGCTACAACGGTAATGATAATGCTTTGTCCATCAAAATTTATTCCAAAGAAATGTTTCGTTGTTGCCATGCTATTCCTTTCTTTGGCTTGTCTTCCTGCTATATGACTTTTAATTATTGAAAGTTTTTGGATCATGCTGTTGCACTTTTGACTGCCCTGGAACTGCTTTTGCAATATGCATGTGTTTGATGACCTTAAGCAGGGGTCAAATGTTCCATTTTGGAGAAGAGCAAGGCATTTTCGAACCACCCACAAGCACATTTTATCAACAACCGGTCTATGGAGGTTGGTCTTCTTACCTGATATATACAATGCATTTGATTCCTTGCTTGAATTCATGATTCACCGTGATCTTTTAAATTTTTAGATATTTCGTAAGTTGGATGGCCTTGCCGAGGAGATCCAAAGGTCACAACCACCTGTAGATTTATGGAGGAAGTTCATATATTGTACTTCAATAACTGGTCCAGTTATTGGTTCAGTGGACCACATGCAACCTCAAGGTTTGTTTGTCTTTTACGAGATACAGTATTGTAACGTGGAATGCAGTTTGATCTTTGGTCACATAGCTGTATAATCTAAGTTCACATGGGATATTCAATTATCCTTGAATTTTAATGTCCGTTTTAATATATGCTAATTTTGGAACGTTCCCAAGCCCCTTTTGCAAGAGCAAGAAGGTGCTTTTGGCATCTGCACTGGCAGCTCAATATGGCAAAATCAGGCCTCCCAAACCTTGGATTTGGGAAAGCTCCATTTTGGGGCTTATATTGGAGATTTCCCAAAACCATGGTTTATCCATGGCCCTTAGCAGATAAAAAATAATAAGCTCAAGAGAAGCAGACAAGCCTGATTACCGAACAGTGGGTAATAGTAGACTACTGAAAATATGAATGCAGATATTTTCTTCGTGACCTTTATTATTGTTCTGATGAATAAGTCAGAGAAATTGACTTATGTTGTCACCAACCAGATTTTGAACATGTAATCAGCCCAGTATCTGTTGCTCACTTCTCACAGTATAAATTAACAAGGTTATTGCTTAAGAAGCTAGAAGACCTTGGCTTCTGTATTTATACACCTGAAAGTCTGGAAGGCATCAACAATGGAACCCTCAGGGGGGGCGAACTATTAATGGGGCATGAGTGTATATCAATCAATACCACTGATCAATCTGTCACCGTAACTGCTGCTCATTTTTGGGAAGGAAAGTACATGGAGAGAAATATCCGCTGCAGTATTCTTATTGGTGCAGATGGTGCTGGAAGTATTGTACGGAAGCTTCTTGGAATAGAGCTAGCAGGTGAAAAAGACCTTCAGAAGCTTGTCAGTATTCATTTTTTCAGCAAGGACCTTGGACAGTACTTGCTTAATGAGAGGCCTGGAATGCTGTTCTTTATTTTCAACACCGAAGCTATTGGGGTCCTTGTCGCACATGATCTTCAGCAAGGAGAATTCATATTGCAAGTAAAGTGTTTCTAAACATTCAGATAAGTTTATGTCACTCTCATATTGCTCTAATGTCCATTGAGCATTACGGATATAAATTATTATTTCACTGTTTATTAGGTGCCCTTCTATACTCCTCAGCAGAATGTCAGCGATTTTAGCCCAGAGGTATTTTTCTTAATCCTATGTAAGCTTTACAGATTCAGAACATCTTCATTAATCTCCTCACTAGTTTCCTTAGTGGGATTAAACATGAAAGAAAAAGTGCTAAAGTTAGGTTGAGAATGAAGATCTCTAAGCCATGTGACACTTTATATGCTCAAAGTATATGAGAGTTTTAAATAGCTATGCATATAAGAATGTCTTCTCCATGTAAGTGATTGTTTCTTTGAAGGGCTCGACTTATTGTAGATATGCAAGAAGTTAATTCTCAAATTGGTTGGTCAAGAGCTTTCAGACATTAATGTTGTGGAAATGAAGCCATGGGTTATGCATGCTGAAGTTGCTGAAAAGTTTGTTAGCTGTGACAATCGAATAATTCTTGCTGGTGATGCTGCTCATCGATTTCCTCCAGCAGGTGGTTTTGGTGAGTTAACCTGCTGAATGTAGTTGGCCAAAGTACAGAAATATGAGTTTTGTTTTAGTCCCACTCTTTGTGGAAATTAATGACGTAGGACTCTTTATTGTTCAACTATTCAGAAAGAAAATCATCAAGCTTTGTTATAAAGTTTTCTTTTGTTTCCTGACATTAGCAACAGCAAGGTAAAAATGAATTTACTAATTTCTGTGATGCCTGTCTTACCAAGTGAGGTTGGAATTGACTAGCTATGAGCTACACTTTGGTGCAAACTCATAAGTTTCTGTATTGCAGGAATGAATACAGGCATTCAGGATGTCCATAATCTTGCCTGGAAAATAGCTTCTGTAATGAAGGGTATTGCACCATCTTCAATTATCCATACTTATGAAATGGAACGCAAACCAGTAAGTATTACTTTCATCTTTGCACTTTCATACACTTGTATATTTATTTATTTTTGAAGCCATATGGATCCCTGACCTCTTATATCCATTTTCAGATTGCAATTTTTAATACAGCTCTTAGTGTCCAAAACTTTAGAGCAGCCATGGCAGTTCCTGCTGCACTTGGTCTTGATCCATCTATGGCAAATTCAGGTTTACTATTATTGCTATATTTTGCTTCTTACTTGGTCTTTTAGTGTTTTTCTCATTCCTTTCTATGATGGTGATAACAATGAAATGGTCCATTGATTTTCAACATGATGGAAGTGACTCATTTCCCTCTTTTACCCCTTTTGGCAAAGATTAAAAAATGACCATAATTGACATTTTCTTTTCACCTTATCTGGCTTTTCAGTGCATCATGCAATTAGTGATGGAATTGGTTCCATTTTGCCATCTGGGATACAGAGGGCAATTTTGGATGGAATTTTCACATTAGGTCGAGCACAGCTCTCAGAATTGCTTTTAAATGAAAAGAACCCACTTGGATCTTCAAGGCTTGCTAAAGTAAGGCGTATATTTGAAGAAGGAAAGAGCCTTCAGCTCCAGTTTCCTGCTGAGGATCTAGGTTTCAGGTTAATAATCACCAAAAGTTTAAGTTTGAACTCTTTATAAATTGGGGCTGCTTTACTCTTAAAAAATATTTGACATTAAATGCATGGTAAGAGATTTCAAAGTTAACCTAGTGGAATGAATAATTATTTTCATAACACACTCCTAAAATTTAGATGCCAGTACCCTGTAATTTTATCAACAATTTTGACTTTTGTTATCTGATATCACTTTCCTAGATATTGATCATGGAACATTCATCTACTGAAAGATTGGGGCTTAGAATCCAGTTTCATTACCTTGTTGCAATATCAGGATCCATTATTCAATTTGCCAAGTCTAAGGAATTTTGTATGCCACTCTTATTTTAGGTACCTTGAAGGAGCACTTGTTCCTGATAATGATAGTATTGTGGATGTCCTTGAACCACCAACTGGTCGTCGGAGGGACTATATTCCTTCAGCAGATCCAGGGTCAAGGCTACCCCATATGTATGTGCGAATATTATCAAATATGCCGAATGAGGTATGTTTTCATTTTGTGTTGGTTCATCTTGTCTTTTTGTCATTTATGTATAGAATGGTAATTCCAAAACAAGGAACTTCTTGTTCTGATTCTTTTTGCAGCATGAAACCTTAGGTCACTTCATTAGAATGCCAAGTTTCAGTTTTTATTTGGAAATATGTTGGATTTTTTTTTATAACAATGTTAAAATTGTCCCCACAGTTGATTGTTTCTATGCTTGATCTTTTGTCTGCGGACAAAGTTGAGTTTCTCCTCATTGTAGCACCACTCGATGAGTCATACCAACTTGCTCATGCTATGTTAAAGGTGGCCGAAGAATTCAAAGTTTCCGCTAAGGTTTGTGTATTTTGGTCTGCCGAGACTATTGATAAATTTGAAGCCTCAAATAAGAAGGCACTGGCTCCTTGGAAGAACTGTATAGATGTTACAGAAGCTAAGAAATCTTCAGATTCACCGTCATGGTGGAGCCTGTGCCAGATGACCAACAGAGGAGCCATATTAGTTAGGCCTGATGAACACATTGCATGGCGTGTGAAATCAGGTGTTGACAAGGATCCTGTTTTGGAGATGATTAGGGTTTTTTCAGCTATATTAGGGGTGAAATAACCAAATATAGGAGCTACACACTTAGATTACACATACAGAATACTGCTGGAGTATTTGAGGGGGCTGTCTTTCCTACAAGGAGAAATTTCAAATTCACATTATCATGGAGACTCTGCAGATCATTGAACAGTAGTAGGTGTTGGTAGAAACTTTCATGGATTAAAATTAGTTGGATGCAAACATCATAATGTAAGCATCATAATTTCGTTATTTAATTATAGATCTGCGGCAATTCGTATTTACAAAATAATTGCTTGCTGTCGTACAGAATTTCATGTGTTCTGAGCAAATCAGTTATTCTATAATGATGAACATGTATAGTAATCACTGGGTATGATAATCAGAGATGTTCATCTGAATTCCTGTAATTTTTTCATTGCAATTTGCAAGAATTTGTATACTGGTCAAGTATTCACAGTCTTACAGATATGACCGTTACAGTGCATAATGCAATCAATCAAATGAGATGTAAATTCTATCATCAGAATGAACATTTGGCAAGTTTAATGGAATGCTAAATCAGAGACAGCAGGAAACTCAGCATTCGAACTTATAAGAACCACTTGCGTGTCTCATTCCCTATTCTGTGACTAGAACTTGAGCTGCCATAACTTTACAAGACAGCTTCACGTTTCCTCCTGCATCAAATTCGATTCGTCGCCTTGGCAATAAGATAGCCAACAACTGCTGCCGCAATCCCAAGCAAACCACCAGCAATAACCTATCATCAGATGGAAATATGCTTCATGAGAATAAAGAATTCAACCTAGAGCTAGCGTTCTCATGCACAGATGGTTTGAGTTGGTGCTGATTTTTCTATCTAGACAGCATTGAATTGCCCTCAATATTACTGAAGCTCAAAAATCAGAGGAATTATATGCTTCAGTTTTCTAAATTATACAAGAGAAGTTATTAATAACATAATATGAGATTTATACATAGAATCTGCTGCTCATAGACATATATACCAGAATCCAGATTCTTTAGATATATCTACTTCGAGAAAGTATACAAACCTGAGGAGGAGTATGACCGAGAAGCTCACGAAGAGGTCTGCTCTCAGCCAGAGGATGTTCTGCAGGAAGCTCATATACAATTTGATTTAACACCTAAACCAAAGCCAGTTGAATATACACGAAATCAGAAACAAAATAAAAAGAAAAACAGCACATTTCTCAATTACACGAAATATTGTCAAATGAAAAAGAAAAAGAACAAATCAGATTGAGATTGCTAGAAATGAATAAGAAGAACAAAAGATAAAATTGTGCAAAAAGGAATAAAGCACAAAAATTAGTGGGAGAAGCATCAAACCTCTGCTTGGCGTCCAGCCTGTAGTCTCACACCAGTTGCATCGTACATCACCTGCCACCAAAATTCCGTGTGTGAACCATTGCTCTCTGCTATATGTGCTATTTCAGAAAACTATGAAATAGAGAGTAATTGTAAAGGAAAAAGATACATACAACACAAGCTAGGATCAGAGCAGCAGCAAACAATGATCCTCCAAAGCCTTCTTGGAACCCTATAGCGGTGGCAAGAGCAGTAACAGTAGCAGAATGAGAAGATGGCATTCCACCAGATCCAAGAAGTTGCTTGAAATCCCATCGCCTTTCCTTGTACCTGCAAGTCTAGGAAGCTTAAGACAGTTTAGAGAAAACTCACAAATGTGAATACCAATGTAATAGAAACAAATGCAGATGAACCAGAAAATGCTGTTTATTACTCAAAACTAAAACAAACACTCTATCTACTAAAATTCTATATTGTAATTCAGTTGATAAAGATACACTGACATC
>CANXYI010074725.1:0-10903 GCA_948208565.1 Hura crepitans
ACATGCATATGTCATCATGTATCCATATTCATGTCCATAAAACTATTCGGCCAAAACTATAAACACATATCCATAAAGTATTTTCATTTAATCTCAACACATCACATATTCATGGATTCCTAATTTATCATACCACATGATCAAGAATCATAAAACATCAACCCATAGCAATACATGCTTATTTGCATACATATCACAACATAACACACATATATACCTCATGGCCATTTAGCCATAATGCTCAAAGACACACACTTACACATTTTATTCCATTATTTACATATATATATATTGCACCTTACCATAAAGTCATAATGTGCATGTCAATTTATCATTTACATATGCATTTCTTCAATTACCTATAGTTACATGTATATATGCATTATGTATAAGTTAAGGCATACCTCATTTATACAAATTAGATCAATTACACATACCTAGCATGATCAAAAAATCTTATGAGGCCTGACTAAACCTTCACTTTGTCCTTATTGTGACCCCGCTCTATTTCGGCCATTGCCCATTATAGATTCAATTTTAGAAAATTCATATAAAATCATACAATATCGAAAAATTACAAATGGCCACATTTTTTTTGACTTTTGAGCACCTATTGATTAAGGGAAAAATATTAGTTTTTAGAAATTCTTACCTAAACAAAAAATTGATACTATTCACCTAACCCATTTTTAGGCAATTTTCCTATATTTTCCTCCGTTATACCACTTAATTACGCATCTAGAGGTTGTGGGGAGGGTGTATAATCAATTGAATATGGGAATTAAGGCTTAAAATGGACAATAGGTTGAAGAAAATGAAGATATTCTCTCCTTCAAAGCTGTCAGGTAGAGAGAGAGAGAGGAGAGGGGAGGGAGTGATTTTGTTGAAGTTTGATCAAATTATTTGAAATTTGACATTATTCATATTAGTTAGAAAATTACAATTTTGATGCATTCATTAATTTTTTTCTCCCTCATTTTAACTCTTTTTTCTCTCATTCCACCTTTCAAAATTAAATTAATTATATCCCCACATGCTCTAAAAATTAGAGCTTGAAAATCGAAAAAACCAAATTAAAATGCCATTTTTACGCATCCCGATGTTCAAAAAAAATACTTTTTGACCTCAAAAAATTTTGATTCTAGTGCCATTAGACTCATTGGAATTTTTGAGTATCAAATCGTATAAGTTTTAGAATTTTCTAAACAACTTTGAAAATAATTTATAGTTCAACTCTACCTTGGTCACTATTCATAAGACACTGCCATAAAAACTTTTTTAGCATTTTTAACTAATCAGATGACTTCTAATTGATTTCAAACTTTGCCTAAAATTATTTTATGACTAATAATTTCATTTAGTAACTTCAGTGCATCTCGAGTGTTGAGAACACTATTTTTCCTAAGAAAGTTTTATTCATAAAAATTGGGATTTTCAGTCATAGTTAATTTAGGACTCTTTATAATACTAAACTAACAAATTACATAATGACATATAAACTTGAAATGCATAAACATGTTAAGTGTATACATATTTTATTAAATACACTTAGAAAGTAATTTTTATCAGTGTCCCGAATCTCACTTTACAGCTTTTTTTTGCCCTTAGCTTACCTCTCTTCCACTTTTTCTAAATTCTATATTAGGTAATATGTTAGAAAAATCTACGCTAGTAAAAACTCAAAAATAACACCCGTACCGTAATTTTGAGCACACGTAATATCATAGGAAAATTTTAGAACCCTAAAAATATGCCTACCTTGCTTATGGATTTCCAAAAACCTAATTTCAAAACTCCTCTTTTACAAAAAAAAAAAGCTCATTTCTCACGAAATATACACTGCAATAGGAATCTAGACTCGACGAGGATCAATTTGAGTATAATATTTAAGGTTTCTTATGTGTTTTTGGGGTGTTTGAAGAAAAATAAGGGAGTGGATTGCTAAGTGTATGGCATCAGCCATTCTTATGGGAGGAAGAAGATAAATAATTT
The DNA here is from genome assembly GCA_948208565.1 of Hura crepitans. NCBI lineage: Eukaryota > Viridiplantae > Streptophyta > Magnoliopsida > Malpighiales > Euphorbiaceae > Hura > Hura crepitans. The sequence continues at coordinate 1,993 of CANXYI010074725.1, forward strand.
ATCTCATGTTACGCACTCATATAAGCCCACTTATATATATTAAACTCATTAATGGTCATAATTAAGCCACTTAATAATCCAATGGTCAAATTTTTTTTCCTATTTATGTTTTAAACTTTAAAAATTTATTCTTATACTTTAAGATCACCAAAATAACTTTTTAAGAAACCAAAAATTCTAGACTTTCATAATTAAGGGACTTCTTAATGTTCGTGCCCGAAAGCCAAAGGAAACATGCTTAACTATTCAATCGTATAAATAAGAAATTCAAAAGAAATACTTATTGATGTTAGAAAATTATAATTTCTTCACCATTAGACTATTTATAATTTTAGACCTTTAGCTTATGTGATTTATTGGTTAGTCCAAGCATATCATGACCTTTTTATATCACAGCTTAAACGAGGACTACTATCCATTAGATATTAACGTAAAAAAAATTTGTAGTTTAATGGCTACTTCCTATTCTTTTGTTTCATACCTTATATTGCCCATTGAAGTTTCATGACTAGTACCCCCTCTAGGACACTATAATGGGGCCCACTACTTAGGGGACCCTAATCATAACCCGAGAAGTACTATTCATGAAGCTAGGTTTTTATGGGCATTACATTTCTTCCCCTTTTAAGAAATTTCATCGTTGCAATTTACCTAGTTCAAATAGATATGGATATTATTCTTTCATCTGTTGCTCACTTTCCTAGACTGCTTCTTATGTTTTATGATGTTTCCATAGCACCTTTATTAATGGCACTGCTTTATTACATGATTCTTTCACTTCACGTGCCAAAATTTGAACTGGCTCTTCTTTATGTGAGAGGTCTAGCTGTACCACTACTTCTGCTGCTATCACATGGGAATGATCTAATCTATATCACCTTAGCATAAAAACATGAAAGACATCATGAATCTGATGTAACTATAATGGCAATGCTAATTGATATGCCATTGGTCCCATATATTTTATTATCTTGTATGGGCTAAATGAATCTTGAACTCAGCTTGCCCTTCTTACCAAACCTCAATATCTTCTTCTAAGGTGATGATTTAAGAAAAAACTTATCTCCACTCTAGTATTGCTATAGTTTGAAGCAATTTAAAAGGAACCTAGTGTTTTGCTTTCACTTATTGACAGGTAAGGCATATGGCCATATACTTAGTTATATCTTTCTTTATTCCAAACTACCAATAATATGGCTTCAAATAAAGAAACATTTTTATGTTCTTGAGATGCATAGTATAAGGTGAATTGTGAGCTTCTTACAATCTTTATTGCTTAATGTCCTCTACATTAGGCACACATAGCCTATCATGGTAATACAAACATCCCTTTTCTTTAATATCATGCTCAATAGACTTCCTCTTTTTAATCAAACTCGTTACATGCATGAGTTGGTTATCATCCTTCTGAGCCTCTTTCACCTATTGAAACAAGCTGGGTTTTATGTGCAATTTTGCTAACAAAGCTTTATCTTCCTGATACTGCAATTGAACATTCATTTCTTTCAAAGCATATACAAATCTCCAACTCAATGCATCAACTACTACAATTGCCTTACTTAGATGGTAATTAATCACATAATCATAGTCTTTGATCAATTCCATCTACCTTCATTGACTCAAATTCAATTCCTTTTACATAGAAAAATAATTCAAACACTCATAATATATATATATATATATATATATATATATATATATATATATATATAACATTTCTCACCATAAAGATCATATCTCTATATTTTTAAGGAAAAAATAATGGTAGCTAACTCCAAATCATGTGTTAGATAATTTTTCTCATGAGGCTTTAACTACCTGGATGCATAAGCCACTAATTTTCCATCCTGCATTAACACACACTTGACCCATTGTGAGAAGTATTACTATAAATAACCAAATTCTTTCTTGTCTCTAGTAGCTTAAGGATAGAGGCTTCTATTAATATGGTTTTCAATTTATGAAAGCTCTCTTGGCATTTGTCATCCCACTCAAATCTCATATCCTTACTTAGTAATCATGTCATAGGAGCTATAATCAGTGAAAATCCTTTCATAAACTACTTATGGTATCCAGCTAATCCCAAAAAACTCCAAATCTCTGTCACATTTCTTGGAGGTTTCCATTCTAATATAACCTTGATCTTACTTGGATCTACCTTGATTCCTTTAGCTAAAGCAATATGTCCCCAAAATGCTACTTCATCCTACCAAAACTCACACTTGCTTAGTTTGGCATAAAGTTGCTTCTCTCTTAAAGTCTATAATACTAGCCTGAGATGCTATTCATGATCTTCTTTGGTTTTAGAGTATATTAGAATATTATCTATAAATAACATAACAAACTGGTCTAAATATGGCCTAAATATTTAGTTCATCAAATCTATGAATGCAGCTGAGGCTTTAGTCAGCCTAAAAAGCATCACTAAAAATTCATAATACTTGTATCTAGTGCAAAAAGTTGTTTTAGGCATATCAGACTCCTTTATTTAGAGATGATAGTACCCAAATCTCAAGTCAATCTTTCAAAATACACCTGTTCTTCTGAGTTGATCAAACAAATCATCGATCTTAGGCAGTGGGTATTTATTCTTGATTGTCACTTTATTCAACTGCCTGTAATCAACATAAAGTCTCAAGGAAACATCTTTCTTCTTTACAAATAGCACTGGCACCCTCTATGGGAAACACTAGGTCTAATAAATTCTTTATCTAATAGCTCTTATAACTACACCTTTAATTCTTTTAATTTTGTAGGAGCCATTCTATAAGGGGCTATTGAAATTAAGGCTGTGACTAGATATACTTTAATGGCAAATTCAAGCTTATGCTCAGGTGGTAATCCTAGTAACTCATATGAAAAGACATCTAAAAACTCTACCACTACTGGTATTTGATTGATATTAGGTCCTGCCTTTTTTATATCAACCATATGTGCCAAATGTGCTTGACAACTTTTTTAGATCATGCATCTTGTTGTCACTACAGAAATAACATTCGACAAAATGTCCTTTCTTTCATCAACAATTGTGATTTCATCTCTATCTGCTATCTAAAGAGTAAGCCTCTTTTATCTATAATCTGCCATGGCATGATGTTTAGACAACCATACCCAATATGAGATTAAACTCATTAAAAGGTAATTTAATAAGACTTATAGGAAAAGTCTATCCTTAGATAGTTAATAGATAATTCTTGCATATTCAATTAATAATCACATGTTCTCCTATTAGATTACTGGCTATGGTTTCTATGTCTAGAGATTCTAATTGTAACCCTCTCTTTCATGCCAGTGTAGTACATACATATAAATGTGTGGAGCTCAAATCAATTAATGCCAAAATAGGTAAATCAAAGAAATAGAATGTACTAATAATAACATCAAAAGAATCCGTATCCTTTCAAGCCCTAATAGCATATTATTGTGCTGAAGCTTGAGTCTCTATCCTTTGAATAGTCTTTAGTCTAGGCCTTTAACTTCCACTAGCTTTATCTCTCTTGTTATCCCTATGGCTCCTAGTTGGGGCTAGTGATAAAGTCTTAAATTTAGTGGAGTCATATGTTTTCTTCGAGCAATCTTTTGATAATGCCCTGAGGACCCACATTTATAACATACACCTAGAATGGTTCTCCGGTAAACTCTTTCGTGTCTCTTTCCATATGTCTAACAAATAAGGAATGTGATCTTAGTCATGGAAATTGGTGCATTGGAAGTCGATCTTTGTTGGCGTGGTCTGACCTGCCCTGTTGGACCTAGGCTCTTAGTTTGAGCTATCCTCTGTGATGATTGAGCAATTAGATTTTCCTTCTACCTCTTGCCTATTTTTGGGGCTGAGTTAGTTTGCCCTATTGTAAAAGATCTCTTTTTTTTTTTTTGAAATTCTCCTTTCTTTATTTCAATATATCCTTCATAGTATATGTTGTAGTAACTAATGTGGCAAAGTCCTTAATCTTGTTCACTGCCACCTATAATCTGATAACTATGTTAAGGCTCTTTTTGAACCTCCTACATCTATCTTCTTCAGTAGGGATTATATCCTTTGCATACCTACTTAATGTAGAAAACTCCTTCTCATATTCTAAAATTGATTGTCCCCTTTGTTTCACATCAAAGAGCTCTTATCTCTTCATTTTTACATAAGTCTCTATAATGTATCTTTTCTCAATCTCCTATAAGAAAAACTCCTAAGTAACAACTACTAAAGCTTTATATTCTAGAATTGTTCTTTACCAAAGGAATGCCTCTTCTTATAATAGCGGTATGGCATAAATCAGACTCTTGTCTAGAGTACATTTCATTTGCTCCATAATTCTATCTGTTCTTTTCAACTAATATTCTACCTTGATAGCATTATCTATATTTGCTCCCTCAAAATCAAAAGCTCCTATCTTTTTAACTCATTTTAGATAAGTTTTCTAAACTACTTATGTTGGATGTTGCTATTGTACTAGTATCTATTGCACTAGTGGTGGAATAGCTATTGCAATCGTTTGTCTTAATAAGTTTGCCATCTATTGTATCCATAGTGGTGGTGCTTATACTGGATAGGCATGTGTAGATTGCGCTACATCATTAGGCACTGGGGCTTTCTACATAGCCAACTAGTTAACTATTGCTGGGGCATAACTTTGCACCTCCTCTATTTCACTGGCTGGCAATCTCGATTCACTCATCTTTAATTTATATCAAGAAATAAACATCAGCCTCAAGTAGTGCAACATTGTGTGATGTATAAGCATATCAACCTTAGAACACTCATATGCAACCTAAAGCACCTAGAAATGTCCAAATCAAAGCTTTGATTCCACCAAATGTTGCACCCCTCCCTCGACTCAGTAGCCGAATTCGAATAAGGGATGCCAAATTGTGACACCTCTTACCTAAACTGTTACCAATCTGAATAAGAGATGACATAATAACCAACTTATCTTAAATTTATAATTATCTTTTTCAAACCTTTTTATATGAAAATCATATATATTATCATAACAATCTTAATATAACAAAATTTCAGCAGCATGATAGTTGCATTATAACATATCCCAAAAAAATCTATAGAAAACAACACTTCTATATCATCTCAATCACTATCCAACATCCTAAACCCTTTTAGACGTCACCTTATCTCAACATCCTAAGTAGTCATATCACAATATGTATTCTCATCTACACACATGCAATTCATAAGAACATAACCTATGTAATATAGGTTTACATCCCAACATGCCTTTTTGCATAATATATATCACAATATTCTAATCCTATTATGTTTACATATGAGTACCAATTACTTATGAAATTACATCACACTATACAATCCAAAATATACCAAAACACTTATGGCTAACTTTATTGCACTGCACTACAGTTGTTGAGGCTGGCTGAAGCTATCTATCTATTACTAACGTATTGAAAAATATGATGTGCTAAGCATAAAGCTTAGTGGTGTATTCAATAAAATATGCTTACACATGTATGCATACAAATTCACTTTAAGTATGCACTACCATGTAAAATCATAACCTACAAAGTGTACACACATTAATATGCTTATTGTTTACCTACCTGCACTTGTCACATTACCTTAATCCAGTCGTAACATATATATTCTCATTTCATCTTTATCAAACCTTTTATTCAATTTATAGTACACATAATTTCCATTTCTTATTTGGCTAGCCCATATATGATAGACATGAATCCAAATATAGGATATCCAAATAATGATATACAGTGGCCCATATTTTAGACCTAACGACTACTACACTAGTATAACAAAATATCATAATTGTGTAGTGGTCTTGTTAAACTTGTTGGTGGCTGCACCTATTTGAAATTATGTGCAGTGATTTTGGTTGACCTACTGGTGGTTGCTACCGTATAAATCATCATGATATATCAACAGACAATAGATTATAATAATATAAAACATGTGTATGTGTGGTGATCTAAATGGACCTAATAGCTGTCACACTCGCATAAATATATTACCAGCAACTGTTAACTCTTTAGTTGACTGGTCAACCTATCTAATAGGTTGTCTAACACATATAGGCTTTTGGCACTTTACTTTATATGCTTTTACATTATATAATCCTTGTACATAATATGTGATTATAATCATACTTACATTGCAAGTTATGTTTAATACATTTCGCATACAACTTATACATGTGCACATAACACATATAATTTACCTCATTTCCAACATATAACATTCTTTACCATCAAACATGATTCAATCATTATCAATCATCCTAATTTAACCTATTTATGCACATTTTAACAATATTATCACAAATTACCAATTTACCCTTTTTACACATATCATTTTATCAAGTGTGTAATTTATCCATATAATCATTTTTTCATCATTTTTATATTATTTCCACTTATTTAGCATACAATAAACGTTATTAAAACATTATAGTGAATTTAGGACCATTCATGGTACTAAACTAATAAATTACATAATGACATACAAACTTAATGCACAAACATGTAAAGTGTACACATATTTTATCGAATACACTTACTTACAAAGTGATTTCTCAATGTCTCAAATATCATGTTACAACTTTTCTTTGCCCTTAGATTGCTCTCTCCACTTTGCCTAAATTCTATAATAGGTAATATGTTAAAGAAAACTACTCTAATAAAAACTAAAAAACAACAACTCTACCATAATTTCGACCATGCATAATATCGTAGAAAAATATTAAAACCCCAAAAATATGCTTACCTTGCTTATGGATTTCAAAAACCCAAACTTTTAAAACTCATATTTTTAACAAAAATCCCCTTTTCTCATAAAATAAACACTGTAATAGGATTCTAAACTCAATGAGGATCGATTTAAGTATAATATATAGGGATTTCTTATGTGCTTTCAAGTTGTTTGAAGAAAAATAGAGAAGTGGGTTTCTATGGGTGGCATCAGCCACTCTTAGGGAAGGAAGAAGATGAATAAGTTATCTCATGTTATGCACTCACATAAGCCTACTTATATATATTAAACTCACGGACAGTCACGATTAAGCCACTTAATGATCCAACAGTTAGATTTTTTTCCTATTTATGTTTTAAGCTTTAAATATTTATTCTTAAACATTAAGATCACAAAAATAACTTCTTAAGATGCCAAAAATTCTAGAATTTCACAATTAAGGGACTCATCAAAGTTCATGTGCTAAAGTAAATATTCTTAACTATTCAATTGTGTAAATAAGAAATTCAAAAAAAACTTATTGATGTCAAAAAATTTTGATTTCCTCGCCATTAGACTATTTAGATTTTTTGACCTTTAGCTAATACTATTTTTGGGTCAGTTTGAGCATATCCTAACCTTTTTATATCACAGCTCAAACTAAGATTACTATCCACTAGATATCAATGTAAAAAAAATTTCTTGTTTAGTGGCTACTTCCAATTCTTTTATTTCATGCCTTATTTTACCCATTGAAGTTTCATGACTAGTACCCCCCTCTAGGTCACACTAGTGGGGCTTACTACTTGGGAACACTAATCATAACCTAAGAAGTACTATTCATAAAGCCATGTTTTTACGGGTATTATAACTCTAGTGCAAGTAAGAGATTGTTAGTTGTATGCCTTAGAGCATATGTGTAATAGGGATATTTTGTGTACATTCATTTATAATAAAAAGAATTCTTTATGACATAAGTGCTTATGATTAATTCATTTGTTTGATATAAATCTTAAACTTTGTAATGAATTCCCTGGTATTATTTCATAGTATAGAGGAAATCATGAAGAGTTCATGATGTGAGATTTTTATTGCATGCAAATGTGAAATACCAAAGCTATCCCTAGTCATAGTATTAATAAGATGAGACAATGTTTATAGATAGACTAGCACATGTTATACTCTTTGACTTGGTTAAATAGTAGTTCTCACAAGCTGTAAGGATGGTGATGCTTAGAGTCAACATGTGGATGCTCGTTTTAGAAATAAGTTCATTAGAGACTCAAACATGAGATCTTTACATGGATACATAATCTATGTCAGTGAAGTCATCTTATCATATCATTAGGTGCAAGTATCTTCTGACATGAGATCACTAAAGTTATCTTAAGGATCAAAGGGTATACTTTGACTCTGATGCTTTTAGTTCACCATAATGTATACAAAGCTAAGAGGTTGGGTATAGTTTGAGTTACTTGAAGGTGGTTGAGTGATTAATAAGGGATTCACCACCCCAGATTATAATAGGGAGTTTATCTCACAAGTCTAATATATCTTTATTTAAGAAATCTCTAATTAGAGAAAAATGCAAGTGTGAAAGAGATTTATAAGGGCATTTTGGGAATAAAGATGTAAATATTAGAATAAACATGCTTAGGGCTTAATTAGACATACTTCATTAAGCATTGAGTTGACATAAGTCTATGCTCAAACCTAAATGAGATAAAGTATGGTAAAAAAAAGTAATTACATAGTAATTATATATGAAAGGGTCAAGTCAAACCACTTGACTTTCTAATAATTGCGTAGTCTTGATGTGTGGCTAGACACCTCTTAATACTTGTAAATAAGTGAATTATTAATTGGGAATTAATTATGGGCTCAATAAAATTGAACCATAATAATCCTAGTTAGACTAGGACTCTAATTCACTATATACTGCCGATGTGTTTTGGAAACCCATAGGGTCATGCACTTAAAGAATTGGAATGATTATTAAAGAGTTTGATATGTTAATGATATGAGATATTATTGAAAGGAGAAAAAATGAAGAAGAAAAAAAGAAATTAGGCTTGGAGCCTAGTTTGACCTTTTTAAGTGTTAAAAAGGGCTTAGGCCTTAAAGGCCCATTTAAGGGTGACTTTTAATCTAATTTTAAATGTACCTTTTAAGGGTTATAAGGACTATGAATTATTCTTGTGGCTG
>CANXYI010074784.1:0-21216 GCA_948208565.1 Hura crepitans
CATAAACTTTAAATCTAGTAATGTTTCATGATTTACTGTAAAGGATGACAACCAATTCCTTTTGTGAGCTCTTCTCATCAGGTTGTTGCAAACCACAGTGATCATTTACTAGGAATATCTCTAAGGTAACCCACATAAGAAGTTTTTAGAAGAGACCAATTTGTAATTCAAGATGCTAGTTGGAATTACAAGAGGATAAAGGAAAAATAAGAAAATCATGTGTTTACAATTATTCTATGCAGTAATTCTATAGTAGAATTTATCTCTACGTTGGCTATTACAATAAAGGTTATTTATACTTTAAATAAACCCTTTATAGGTTAGATTTTAACACTTAAAATATACCTTAAGTTTGATAAGAATGGACCTATCAATTGGGCCCTTTCTATCCTATGCATATAAGCCTTTTAGTGGGCTTTTGTGTAATCTGCTTTGGCCTTAATTTCATTAATCTTATATGGCACTCCTAGGACATATTTTGGATTAATAATTACTCTGATTTAAGGCTTTTTAATCCTTTTAAAATCCCATAAAAATTATATGCAAAAATAATAAAAATTTGGACTGAATAAGGCCCAAGTCCAAAAACCCTATTTTTTGGACTTCTTATTTACAAGTGTGGCCCAAGCCCATTTTCTTATTTCTTCTTCTTAATTAATCTTCTAATGATATCTCATATCATTAGAAAATTCAATCTTATTGAATTGTCTTTAAACACCTTTTATGTTTGTGACCCTATGGGTTTCTAGAGAAGCTTGGCAGTACATAGTGAATTAGAGTTCTAGTCTAACTAGGACTATATAGATTCAATCTTATTGAATCAATGTCAATTTAGGAATTGATATATCACATGTATATAGGTTAAGAGAGTTATTTAGCCATGCTTCATGACTGCCCAAGTGCTAAAAAGTCAAGTGATTTGACTTCACCCTTTTATATATAGTTAACAGCACAATTACCTCATCCAATAACTCATAGCTTATTGTTATAATAATTTCACCTTAATCCCTAAACTACCCTTAGTGAATCCCATTCACACATGAAACTTTGCTGTAGCCAGATATTCTTAAATATATGTTACTCATAAGAACTGTGAGATAAACTCCCCATTGTAATCTAGGGTGGTGAATCCTTTGTTGATTACAACCCTATCTACAAATATGTCATGCCATACCCAAACATCCTACTATGTATACTTCTTGTTTGAAGTAAAAGCATTAAAGTCAAAGTATGCCACTCTATATTTAGGATAGTTAGTGATCTCAAATCTAAGGATACTTACACCATTGATATGATGAGATACTTTCACCGACATAGTTTAAGTATCCATGTGAAGATCGCATGGCATGTCTTTGATGTAATCACTTCCCAAGTAAGCATCTATATATCTTTATTCTTATAGCTTGTGAGAACTACTATTTGATCCAATCAAAAGTATAACATGTGCTAATCTATTTGTATTAACAATGCCCCTATCTTGTTAATACTATAATCAGGGATATTTAGGTATATCACATTTGCATGCAATAAGAATTATGCATTATGAACACTTCATGATTTCCTCTGCACTATGATTTCATACTGAGCACTTTATAACATGGTTTAAGACATTACAATCAATTATAAGTAATATATATAAAAGTACCATGATATATAAGAGAAATGCCTTATAATATAAATTCACAAGGTTTGAATACATGAATATAACCCTATTACATAAGCTCAAGGGTATACTTCAAATAATCTCGCACATACACCATAGTCAATCACCCATGTACTTAATGCCTATTGCATTTATATATTAATCAAACTTTCCTTGTGATAATGCCTTTATGAGAGGATTAGTTATGTTCAGATCTATAGAGACCCTTTCAATTTTCATATCTTATCTATTGACAATCTCTCTGATAATATGGTAGCGTCGAAGAGCATGTTTAGATTATTATTAAGATCGTAGTTCACGAGCCTATGTAATAGCCTTATTGTTGTCACAATATGTTGGTATTAGATCAATAATGCTTGGAACCACTCTAAGTTTTGTAATGAACTTCTTAATCCAAATGGCTTCCTTAGTTGTATTGGAAGCTACTATGTATTTATCTTTAGTGGTAGAATATATAGTCGCATCTTGTTTGGAACTATTCCAAATAACTACTCCTCCACACATAATGTTTATGTATCTTGATTATGATTTACAATTATCCTTATTAGATTAAAAGCTAGCATTAGTATACTTGCTAACCTATAGATCTCTTTCTCTATAAGTTAAGATAAATCCTTAGTCTTTCTCAAGTATTTAAAGATATTCTTAATAGGCTTCTAATGCTCCTCTCCATAATTGGATTGGAATTTGCTAGTGACACTCTGAGTAAATGCTACATCAGGTCTCGTACATAACAATCATACACTTTTTAGAGAGGTGTTTTCCATACAACATAGGAGTATAATCTTTCTTGGAGAGATCCATGCTAAACCTCTTTAACATTTTGTATATGTATGCAGATTGTGAAAGACCAAGCAACCTTTTGGATATATCTCTATAGATCCTAATCCTTAAGATGTAAGTTGCTTCTCTAATGCCTTTCATTGAGAATTGTTTACTCAACCAAATCTTAACTAACTACAGGTTAAAGACATCGTTCCCTATTAATAGTATGTCATCTACATACAATAGAAGAAAAATAATTGCACTCCTACTAAACTTTTTTGTAAACATATGGTTCATCCATATTTTGTGAGAAACCAAACTCTTTGATTTTCTTATCAAAATGGACATTCTAGCTTCTAGATGCTTACTTCAATCCATCTTGCAAACTTGATTGCCATCTTTAGATGTAAAACCTTCAAGTTGTGCCATTTTCACTTCCTCTGACAATTTTCCATTAAGGAAAGCAATTTTTACATCCATTTTTTATATCTCATAATCATAATGAGTAGCAATGGCAAGTAAAATCCAAAGGGATTTAAGCATCATAGCTTGAGAAAAGGTTTCATCAAATTCAATTCCTTGTCTTTGATGTTAGCCTTTTGCTACTAATTGAGATTTATAGGTAATCACATTACCTTTCATGTTAGTCTTCTTCTTAAAGACCCATTTACACCTAATGCTCATCCCTTTAGGTGGATTAACCAAGGTTCATACCTAGTTATCATACATGGAATCCATTTTGAATTTCATGGCCTTAAGCCATAAGTTTGATTTTAAACTCTTCAGAACCTCTTTATAACTAGTAAGCTCATGTTCTTTTACTATAGTCCCCTCCTTGTCTTGGTCAATGAGAAATCCATATCTCTCTAGAATAGTTATGACCCTAGTAGATCATCTAAGAACTTGTTTTTCCATAAGTTCTTCTATTAACTCATCACTATGAGTAATAGAACTAGAATCAGTTAGTTGATCTGCTTTAATTTATTGATCTTAAACTTCATCAAGTACAATTTTATGCCTATTGTCTTTCATGAGAAACTTTTTCTCCAGGAAGACTCCATGCATTAAAACAAACACCTTTTGTTCTAAAGGATAAAAGGAGTAGTACCCTAAAGTTTCCTTTAGATACCTCACAAATAAGTATCTATCAGACTTAGCCTCAAGCTTATCTGACATTATTCTCTTCACAAAGGCAGGGCATCCCAATACATTGATATGTGAAAAGAATAGGTTTCTTGCTATATTGTATCTCATATGGTGTAACATCAATTGATTCTAATGGAATTCTCTATAAAATATAAATAACAATTTCTAGTGTATACCCCTAGAAGGACTTAAGTAAGTCTGTAAGACTTATCACGGATCGAACCATATCTAATGGAGTTCAATTTCTCCTTTTAGATACACCATTATGCTAAGGTGTATATAAAGGAGTCTATAGAGATAATAAACCATTATCTCATAAATAATCTTAGAATTCTTGACTTATGTATTCACCACCTTGATCAAATAAAAGTGTTTTAATACTCTTACCAAGTTTTTTCTTAACCTCATTTTTGAATTCTTTGAACTTTTCAAAGGCTTTGGACTTGTACTTTATCATGTACTAATACCCATATCGTGAGTAATCATCAATAAAGGTAATGAAGCATAAAAAACCTCCATATGTATGTGTTGTCATTGGACTATATACATTTATATGTATGAGTTCTAATAATTCACTTGCTCACTTGCCCTTTCCAAGAAAAGGTGATAGTGTTATCTTGCCTAATAAACAAGATTCCTTATGTAACTTAGTTATGCATTTCTCATTTATATGGCCAAGGTGATAATGCCATGGATAAGATGGCATTAGGTTATCTATCTTAGATCTCTTGGTAATAATGTCATGCACTTCTTTATCTTTATGCAAAACATAAGTTCCAATATATATTGTACTTGAACAATAAAACAAATTATCCAAATAAATAAAATAACCCTTTTTCTTATTAATAGAAATATCAAAACCTTGTTCAACAAGACAAGAAATTGAAATAATGTTTCTAAATAAAAAAGGAACATAATAGTAATTTTCTAAAATTAATATAAGTCTAGAAGGTAAAACAAGATGACATTATCCTATAACTAATGCAACAATTCTTGCTCTATTCATTACATGCAGGTCCACATCTCTCTTTTCTACCTTCTTATTACTTCTTAGTCTATGCATAGAAGAAACTAAGTTAGAACCACATCCGATATCTAATACCAATGTTTCGTTATAAATAACAGTGTTAGTATTAATTTCAATTGCATTAACACTTAAAGTTAAAGCAACTCCTTTCTTCTTCTTCTCATGAGACTTTAAGTAGGCCTTGCAGTTGTTCCTCTAATGCCCAAATTTTGTACAATCGAAGCATGCACCTTCTATGGCAGTCTTATTTCCAACATTTGAAGGGGCGACAACAACTTGTTTTCCCTTCTTTTTGCCAATCACACCTTGGGTACCGGTTGTCTTTTTCTTATTCTTCTTTTTCTTATTCTTCTTTTTCTTCTTCTTCTTTTTCTTCTTCTTGCCTTTAGAAGAAGATGAACTGACAACCATGACCACCTTAGAAGACTATTTCTTAATAGCATCTTTTATAGTCTTTAGCATATTGATTAGCTCAAGAATTATAGATGTGATCTTTTTCATCTAATAATTATGCACAAAGCTCACATAACTATTAGGAAAATTCTTAAAGATTAAGTCTATACTTAAGTCTACATCTATTACAAAACCTAGAGCTACCAAATGCTTTATATACCCATTCATCTTCAGCTCATGCTAGGTGGCTAAAATTACCTCTACCATTCTATAGTAGAATAGGGCTTTTGAGATCACATATCTCTCAGTCCTACTTTGCTCCTTAAATAACTCTTTATGGTGAAGTATAATTGTAAAAGCATCTATATGCTCATGCTATTTTTATAGCTCAGGAGACATGAATGCTAGCATAATGCATGAAGTAACATCCATGTCCTCAATATGCATAAAAAATGCCTACTACTAATTGGCAAAAACATCATCAGTAGAGATAGTGGGTACTAGTTTCATAATTATATAAGCTAGCTTTTCACTCCTCAAAATAATTTTAAGGTTTCTAAGCTAATCTATGTAATTGAAACTAGTAAGCTTATTATCCTAGAGTTTGGATCATAAATTCAAGTTGGAAGACATTATGGTAGTGATGCTATATGTGAAAATGAAACCATGTTAGAGTATGATTATGTATATGTATCCAACAATTTTAAGGTCTTTAAAAATGCACATTATTCCCATTATTTTATTACAAATCAATAGCCCTTACTAAATTAATCTGAGAAAGCATATTGGAAGTTTTCTTAGTAGATTAGTATCCATTTTGGTTAAGGTCAAAGCCTTGAGTATGCTTAATGAGCCTAACTGTTAACTAAATTATAGGCATTTCATGCCAATTGCATCATCTGTAACTACTAATCTTTAGGTCAATAACACTTGATGTATATGTATCATATATATATTCCTTTAATCTCGCCTTATGATTATTAGACCTGAGTATGCCCAACAAACTAATAACCAAAATAAGACAAACCCGTTAATATGATTTAAACATATCCAATGTAGCATGGGCTTGAGCATGTTTAACAATCCAATATTAAAGAGAACTCTAGTTTAATTCAAATTAACAGAAGGCTTGCAAGTCTTATATTATTAAAGGATTTCTTCCAATTAAGTCTTATCATATATGGTAGGTGCATACTTTGGCATGCTCATGCATATTTAATAATATTAAATCATGCATTCACATTTAATCATATTAAATATATATATGATCTAGTTATAGGCTTTTACTATATTGATTTCTCAAGCTAAGGAAACAAATTGGGCTAGACCTTAAGTAATATGCATGAATTATAAACCTAAAAATGAATAAAAAAAACAATTCTATCTATTTCTTCTTAGACCTCCTTAGTGGGCCTCTTCCCTATTTTGCTCAATACATTTCTTCCTCTTATACTAACCTTAAGTAATCTAATTTCATCATATATAATTGAGAATACCTCATGTTACATGTGAGGGGAGTTTGATATGAAGTGAAGTATGAAGAGAAATAAGAGAAAAGGCTTGGATACACAGGCCTAAATTTACTAAAGAAAAATTCATGTAATGGAGATCAATCATATTAGTCATAGGTCCATAACTAGTCATCATGCCAATCAAACACCATGAGCATTAATATCTAATCCATCACATGCATTAAGTATTGAAAATGTGCATTACGATTGAATTCAAGAACTGTAACACTTATAAAATTAATATTAATTGATCATTTTCATTTTCTTGCATAAACATGAAAATCAATCATATTGATCATGTAATTTAATTTTAATTAATCTGATAGAAAATAATTAAATCATATTTCCATGTTCATTTAATTTCAAACCTTTTAGAATTAAAGTGATAAATCGTCATAAAGCAAAATAAATTTTCCTTTATGTGTGTAAAAGGATATGCACATAAAAGAATAGCCCAAATAATAATCTCAATTTGATAACACTTATCATAAATAGATTAGATCAATTTATAATCCTTTTAATTAATTTGAAATCTTAATCCCATTAGAAAAATAAATTAATTTAGGATCATAACCAAATTTCTACTAGAAAATACAATTTCATGTAGAAATTTCAGTCAATATGTCATAATCACAAAAAATTCAAAAATTGACCAAATAAATCAATAATCAATTTAATTAAATTTATTGTATGAAGATATGTGACGTATATTGCCTAAAATACAAATTTGATCATGTTGAATTTTATTTAATTAAAAATTTCTAAATAGTTGATTACAAGAATTGAATTCGAGTTCACCGAGGAATTATTTGCTACATAAACCATGGAAATTGATCCAAACCACTTTAGATCAGTTTTAGTAGCCATTAACAAATTTTTGTATTAGTAATGATCAATTTTATTTGAAAATTTTACCTTGAAAGTCGTGAAACTCATGGCAAAAAAAAGTAACAAATTAGACCATTTATTTAATAAAAAATTTGACAATCTTAACAATCAAGCAAGTTTGTCAATCAAATTGTTGTGCAAATGACTTTTACCATTTAAAAAAGCTTAACTAGCATCATATACTCATATATATTTATATATGAGAAATTAATTCTAAAACTTTTAGAAATCAATTAAATCAACAAACACATCATGTGTGACTAATTTGGCTAAAACAACTTTAACTGTTAAGTTCAATTTAATCATTTTCTAATTTTTTAAATTCATTAATTTTTTTATACATATAATGTGAATTAAAATCATATTTTAATTCATCATATACTAGATTAAATTATTCAAAAATAAATTTAAACAAATTATGCATACAAAAATAGAAATAGCTCTCCTTTCTAAGTATATAGAAGGAATTCCTATTTGATAATTCGGCCACTTCAATGCATAGAATAGAGAAAATTAGATTTCAATATGTCTCAAATTCATATTTAATCTATCACACCCTTTACATGAT
The DNA here is from genome assembly GCA_948208565.1 of Hura crepitans. Lineage (NCBI taxonomy): Eukaryota > Viridiplantae > Streptophyta > Magnoliopsida > Malpighiales > Euphorbiaceae > Hura > Hura crepitans. The sequence goes on from CANXYI010074784.1 coordinate 7,962, forward strand.
TAAGTCACCAAACTCTAATAGAGAGCATGCACATAAGCTTGCTATTCAAACTACTATATCTTAAAATATTAAAACGTGCTTATAATCATTATTAATAAAATGCTTTGATCTTGAGGACGCCGGTTAAAAAAAAACTTTTTGAAAACTTAATTTGAAAGCAAATTTGGGAATCCTTAAGTGAAAATTTTGGCAGCATGACGGCTACATCGAGACACTATCCCAAATATAAATAGTAACCTACATTAAAAATAAACACTTTTATATCATTTCAAATTCATTATATAACCTCTGTGATCCTCATATCACTCCAAATCAATCAACAACACAAGACACAATCTCAACTTGAGGAAGAGATATCGTACAAATAAAAACATTTGAAAATAATATTTAATATGGTTACAAAAACATTAGCAACTTTAAAATACATAATTATACAATTAAGCCCCATATTCCTCAATTTACAATATATGGGTGCTTCTACATTTATATCACATAACTTATATACAACAAGATATATATACAACAATTAGAAAGCCTTCTCTTGTTAATCTTGTCACACCAAGGCTTTAGCTTAGACTATTCTTCTTAAACTTATGCATCGTGAAAAAAAAACATGATGTGCTAAGCAATAGCTTAATGGTGTAATTGATATAACATGGTATATCATACTCATTCATGCATACATCGATATTAACTCATAGGTATTGCAACACATTAAACATCAGATAAGCATTATAGTAGGTGCATATGTGTAATAGTTGTGTTGAATCATAAAAACATACCATAGAATAAAACATGTCTTAATAGGATACATAATATCAATAATACACAATTTATAGGACTTTATTATGAAAATATTCTTCTTATCATTAATTAACTACCCATGTCAAAGAAAACAAAAATCTTATGGATGATAGGGGTGGACAGCTAGTACAACATCAAAATAACTTTAAGGCCATCTACCAACTTATGTTTAAAGACTATGTATATCATAGGCCCATGAGTCAAGCATAGCATAGGTCTATAGATCAAAGATAAAATAAATTTAAAGACTAATATAGCATGTGTAAGGCCATTGTGACCGATTATAAACCTAAGGGTTCATCAACCAACATAGGTTCAAAGATTAATATAGCATATACCCAAAGGTCGACAAAAAGCATAGGCCCATAGGCCAATATAAAAATTCATAGATGTATCCCAGCAACTGCTAATAACCTTAGTTAATCGACCAATCTATCCAATGAGGTTGTTTTACTTAAATGAGCTATTAAATATATTAATTTAGTTTTCCCACTTTAGTTCAGTTTAATTTACTTATGAAATCCTTTTTTTTTCATTTTTATGTCATTATGACTCTTAAGCTCATTTTACTAGCATGATACATAACATAGGCATCATATTTAACAACAATGCACAATTAGATGTCATTTAGCATCCAAACACATAATATGTCCATATTACTAATTATGCACATATAAAGCATTAATTATTCATAATATGCTCATTAACATCACCATAAGTCATTTATCATGACTAAGACCATAATACATGGCCACTATACCATTCAGCCAAAATAGCTCAATAAAGAGCACATATATAGCTCATATGACATATTAAAATTCCATCATCAAAAGCAACACATAATTTGAGCATACCATCATATGAAAATTTTAGCCCAAAGCTTAAGCTTTAACATAACGTATCTCTTTCCACATACACATATATGCTAACAACGATTCAGTTAATTCATTTTAGTCATTTATAATCTCTATCTCAATATATGTATCACATCCAACCTATATTGATTAATGCCTTTAACATCTAGCCATACACATTTTCACAAATCGTATTTATTTACATAATGCACATACTACAATTCCATGAGCATATAACAACCTTAAAACCCATATATCGAAGTTAAATGTATAATTACCATAAACCTATCAAAGGTACATAAACCATTCAGCCACTTCATGTTTTCCCCTCTTGTAACTTTTATAAGTCGAGGCTCTATGAATAGTACCTTTAAGGCCAAAATGTGTTCCCAGAGTGTCTGGTCACCTTTACAATGCTCAAGGTAGGGGTGCTAGTCTTGAATCTTCGAGAGACCATAAAATGATGAAATTGATTTAATTAAAAGATTTAGCAAAACTAATAAATTATTTTAGGCTATAATCTAGTGGGCTGCATAGATGGAGTCAGTCTAGGAATGACTCAAGATGTGCTTGGACATACCTAAAAATGTTATAACTTGAAAATTAAAAATTCCCTTAAGTCCATTGGTTAAAGAATTTTTGAATTCCAAGATCGTTTGCAAATTTTCTTTACTTTAACGTATTATATGTAAACTAAGGTAGTTGGTTAACTGTCTTGTCAATGGAATTTGGTCATGAAATTTTATGAGCCTCTAAATGGGACTAATTTAGGATTTTTAAAATAAATGTGACAATTTTTAGAGGTCCGAGTGTTTTTTTTAAATTCCATCAAGTTTCTACCAAAATCTAGTTTTTTCAAGTTGTTCAAGTGGCATATGGGCCTTACCCATGCCACCTCAGCCACTATATAAGGCCTAAGGTGGCACCTAGGTGACCACTTGGCCATATCCACTCACTTTCTCTTTCTTCTTTCTTCATTATTCCTTTGTTGTCCCGACACCAACTTTAGCTTTTCCCCTCTATTTTCATTACTTCAAGTAGGCTTTTCCCTTGCCTATTACCACTATAAATCATCTAATTATGTTAGAAATTTATTTGTGAAGGTGTTAGAGGCCATATAATTCCCTAAATTGCAAGAAAATTTGAGGAAGCTAAGGTGTTCGTCAAAGAGGACTAAAAGGGCAACTCTTGATGTGTAAGTATTTTAGCCCTTTTTAATTTATTTCCTAGGGGATTTAATGATTCTAAGAACACATATGTGATTGGAATTTGATTTGGTGGAGTGTGTGATTTTTGGTGGGTTTTTGAAGGTAAAATGGCATGAATGGAGGCCTAGGGAAAAAGTGAGGAATTGATGACTTCCTTCAAGTTTGAAGTGTGGAATTCAATTCCTTAGATAAGAAGGTAAGTGAATTTAAGGCATTCAAAGCATGTGTGATCCATTTCCTATGATTTAAGCGTAGAATCCTTGTATGGAATTAGTTAAAAAGGTAGCTAAAGTGTGTGATTTGATAAACTATGCATATAATTAGATTAATTATATATAGAATGAATGCTTGGAATGGAATTTGGGTGGAAAGAATACAAGGAAGGGTACTTTTCCTTTTTAGCTGAGAGCTCTACATAAGGATGTGTGTGTGTGTATAGCTTGTTATGGTATTATGGCATGATAATTAAGGTATTTGACTTGAAAGATGCTTGATATGTACAAGTAGGTAGTGAGAATTATGAGTTTTGGTGTGTGCCTTCTTGTGGCCAAAAGGTTCTTTGGTAGGTATGCTAGGTGAATGGCATGTGTACTTGGCCTATTGTAACACCCTAATACCTAACTAATAATCGGTTCATATATAAAATGTCATAAACGATACCTCCAACTCGATCTAGTTGCCAGATCCGAATGGAAGACATCGCACACGCTTAACTATCTTACTACTACTAACTATTAACACAAATATACAATCATATAAACTAGGGCCCAATATCTTTACATATACATAAGTGCCAATCTAATATCGTTACTCACTTATTCTCATATGATGCCAAATGTCAACTCATTAATCTATATTGCTTTACTTGAGGTTGTAACTTATTCTCCTATCTACTACCTACACAAAAGCAAAAGCCAGTACACCGAGCTATGATGCTCAGTGGTATATATAATGAAATATATACATGCAACAAGTAAGCACACAATCATGCATCATGAATATAATAACATTAACAATTTATAACATTCTTATTTCCTAACAAATAAATACTTGTATGATACCAGCTTTGAAGTACACTGAGCAATGCAAACATATAACCACATAACTTAGATAATTTATTATCTTTTGCCAATTAACAATACAAATTGAGTTCATAATTCTCTTAGCAATCACTATTTCAAATTCACTCAACTTACTTTAATTAATATTAATTCTGTTTAATGCTTATTAGCATTTTAATCACTTCTTTATATCATCATCTTCTTTTTAAATATGCATTACATTCACAAACTGACATAATATAATCATTTCATACATTAATTAGCTCACACTGAGAAAATCATATGTTATTTATTTAACTTCATGCTTTTATTCATGTTCTTCTAATAGTTCCTGTATTTTGAATAATTATCGCAATTTACCACATTGTGTTCTATATTATCTTACTATTGTCATCATAATTCTATTCTTTTGTACGAGATTAAATAAATTTTATTTAGTATACGAGTTAATCATAAAACGTTTTTTGTTTGTTCATTAAAACATTTCTTATTACTTTTAACTTTTATTAACTCTTTAATTAAAGGAGCCCATATTTGACAGATAAAACCTCACTACTAGACTGAGGGGATACATATGTGTAGTGGCCTACATCTTAGACCTAATGGCTACAGCACCAGCATAATAAGACATCAGTAGTTGTGCAATGGTCCTAACAAACCTCCATAATAGCTGAACTTATATAAATATATGTGCAGTGGTTCTGAAGGACCTATTGGCAGTTGCACCCACATAAATTATCATAACATGTTTATGTATGATTGATTATACCAATGTACTATATATTTATATGTAATGGCCTAAATGGACCTGACAGTGACCACATCCACATGAACATAATACAAAATATCTAGCAACTACTCTATTCCTAGGTGAGCAGTCAACCTATTAAGTGTACTATCTAACTCATATAGGTTTACTCATAGTGTCATTAATATGGGCTTACCTGATGTTCTACCTTCACTTGATGGCAAGTAAGGCAATTGGTCCTGAACATAGAAATGTCTTTCTTCATGCTTGGCCACCAATAAAAAGTCTTCAAATTCTGATATATCTTAGTACTATTAGGATGTATAGCATAGGAAGCATTGTGAGCCTCTTACAAATTCTATTTCTTTAGCTCTTCCACATCTGGTACACAAATCTTATCATGATAGTACAAACAACAATCACTTTTGATCACATACTTAATAAGCTTTCCCTCTTAGAAAGCACATGTCACACTTATTAGCCTATGATCATCTTTTTGAGAATCCTTAACTTTCTATAGCAAACTGGCCTTTACTTGTATATCTGCAAATCAGGCATTATCACTTATAAACTCTAATATGATATTCATAGCCTTTATAGCTGACATAAACTTCTAGCTAAGAGCATTTGCCACTATATTTGCCTTTCTTGGACAATAATCAATTAAGCAATCATAATCCTTGATCAATTCTATCCAGTGTCTTTGTCTCTAATTTAGCTCTTTCTATGTAGGAAGATATTTTAGACTCTTATGATCTGTGTAAATATAACACCTTTCTCTATAGAGATAGTGTCTTTAGATTTTCAGAGCAAACACAATTGCTGCCAACTCTAAATCATGAGTAAGATAGGTATTTTCATATGGTTTTAACTACCTTATAGCATAAGCAACAACTTTACCCTCTTGCATCAGAACACATCCTAACCAATTGTGTGATGTATCATTATAGATGGTAAAATCTTTCCCCGTCATTGGCTATACAAGTATAGGAGCTTCTGTTAACATAACTTTCAAATTGTTGAAGCTCTCTTGACATTTGTCATCCCACACAAACTTTATATCCTTTCTTAACAGATGTGTCATAGGTGCTGCAATCAAAGAAAAACCCTTGAGAAATCATCTATAATAGACTACCAAACCTAGAAAACTTCTAATCTTTATGGTATTCCTGGGTGACTTCTACTTTATTATAACTTCAATCATACTAGATCAACCTAAATGCTATCTATTAAAGCTATATGTCCTAAGGAAGACACCTTACTTATCCAAAACTTGCACTTGTAGAGCTTCGCATAAAGGTTCTCCTCTCTTAAAATTTGAAGAATTATTCTAAAATATTGTTCATGCTATTTTTTGCTCTTGCAATATACCAAGATGTCATCGATTAAAACCACTATAAATTGATTAAGATACTACCTGAACACATGGTTCATTAGATCTATGAAAGCTACTAGAGTATTGGTAAGCCTAAATGGCATTACCAAAAACTCATTATGTCCATACCATGTTCTAAAGGTAGTCTTAGCCATATCTAACTTTTTAACTCTCAACTACTAATATCTAAATCTCATACCAATCTTAGAAAACACCCCAGCTCTACTATGCTAGTCAAACATGTCATCAATTTATGGCAAAGGGCATTTGTTTTTAATGGTTACCTTGTTCAACTTTGGTAATCCATATATAACCAAAGATAACCATCCTTCTTTTTCACAAATAAAATTAGTGTTGCATATAGTGATACACTCGATCTTATAAAACCATTATTAAGCAATTTCATGCAATTGAAATTTCAAGTTCAACTCTACTGGAGCTATCTGATATAAAGCTATCGATACTAAAGCAGTGCTAGGTAAAACCTCAATATTGAACTCGAGTTCCCATTCAAGTGGCAATCTGAGTAACTTTTTAGGAAAGACATCCATATATTTTAATGCTACTAGTATAGAACTAGCATCTAACTCTCCATTACATGTATCATACACATGAGCTAAAAAAGCTTGACAACCCTTTCTTATCAACCTTCTAGCTATAATAGCTGAGATAAGAATAGAGAAAAAATCTATTCTTTCCCCTAAAACTATAATCTATGCCCATCTTCTATTTTAAGAGTTGTTCTTTTTTACTAGTAGTCCATAATTGCTTGATACTTGGATAGCCAATCCATACCCAAGATTGAGTTGAATTCATCAAAAGGAAACTCTATAAAGTTATCAAGAAACTTGTGCTCTTGTACCATTAAATGACACTCTTTGTAAACCTTATTCATTATCACATGTTGGCCTATAAGATTGCTAACCATGATCTCTACATTAAGAAGCTCTAAAATTAACCCCCAGTTTTATGCCTTTCAATACATATATAAAAGTGTGTAGACCTTGGATCTATTAAGCCTAAAAGCAAGAGAGTTAAAGAGAATGAAGGTACTAGCAATGATGTCTAAAGAGTCTGCCTCCTCATTTTTAGGCTCTACTCTAAACTCAGATCTAGCCCGTTGAACTCCCTCTACCTTATCTTTCCTATTACCATGTTCTCTTCTCTGACCTTAGGTAGAAGTAGGTGTAGATCCCTATCTAGCATCTAATCTCTTCGAACAGTCTTTGAGAAAGTAATTCGATGAACCACACCCAAAGTATAATCATAGCTTGTTCTTCTAGCACTCTCCATTATGTCTCTTATGGCATGTCAAACATTGAGGTATAGGATTATTTCTAATTGTGGGCCCTAGTGTACTAGCCACCTATAACTACTGCTTCCCTTTACTCTAGGTCCCTTGTCCCTACTTTTAAGACTGAGACTATCTCTGGAACTACTGTGATTGTCCCTTAGTTTGATGTCTCTTGAACTTTTTATTAAGATTCTGAGCCCTACTAACTGCTCCCTAGCCATAAGACCTCTTCTTCTGATATAACTCTCTTCCCTCTTTTTGGCATTCTTTGGCTATGTAGCAAGCATCTACAAGAGCTATGAAGTCTCTAATATTCATAGAAGTAATCTGGGTGTTAATCCTAATGCTAAACCCCCTTTCAAACCTTTTACATTTATCAGCTTTAGTCTACACCACCTCTTTAGCATATCTGCTTAAAATGGCGAAGTCCTTCTCAAACTATGTTATAGTCTTATGGCCTTGTTTCAAGTCTATGAACTCTTGTCTTATATTCTCTAAATACCTCTCTATAATGTACTTCTTATGGAACTTATCTGGAAAGAAGTCTCATGTTAAATCCTCTTCCACCTTATGTTCTATCAATGTAACCCTTCACTAGTAAACCTCTTCTTGTAAGAGAGAGGTAGCACAAATAACCTTTTCATTAGAGGAACATTTCAACTATTATCCATTATATCCTATCTAGCTAGTACTTTGCTCTCCTAGCATTTATAGCTCTCTCAACAAATTTAGCATCTCCTAAAGGAAAATAGGTGATACACATGCTATTGACAATGCTCGTCCAACATCACTATGAGAAATTGATCCTCCTATAGCAGCCTCTTGCCCAATAGCCATCAATGCGTGGCTCTCAACTTCATCATCCTTATGTGGCTTATAACTCATCCTAACTATAGGTAAAAGAACAATACATAAAGCTCGATACTATGAAACATGTGATGTATAAACTTAATCCTAAAACATTTATATGTTACTAAGGAATGCCTAAACCGAAGCTCTAATAACACCAAATGTCACACCCATTACTAGATCTGGTCGTAAGACTCGAATAAAAAAATATGCACATAAGCATGCTGTTCAAACTACTATATCTTAACATATTAAAATTTGCTTTTAATAATTATTAGTAAAATGCTTTTGATCTTAAGAATATGGGTTACTAGAAACTTTTTGAAAACTTAATTTGAAAACAAATTTGGGAATCCTCGTGTTGAAAATCTAGTAGCATAACAGCTATACCAAGACCCTATCCTAAATATGAATAGTAATCTCTATTAAAAACAAACATTTTTATACCATTTAAACTCATTCCACAACCTCTGTGATCCTTATATCACTCTGAATTAGTGAATAACACAAAACAAAATCTCAACCTTAGAAAGAGATGTCATACAAATGAAACATTTCAAAACAATCTTTAATGAGGTTACAAAAACAATAACAATTTTAAAACACATAATTATACAATTTGGGCCCATATTCCTCAATTTACAATATATGAGTGCTTCAACATTTACATGACATAACTTGTATACAATAAGATATGTATAGAAAAATAAAAAGCCTTCTCCTATAGATCTTATCATGCCTGACATCATCGCTGGTACTTTTTCTTCTCCTTGATACTCCAATACTAGCTTTGATAGACCTAGGGTCCGCACATTCATCTATGTGCAGTGCACAAGCTAGAGATAGGGAGTTAGAACCTGAGCACATTAACCTAGAGATACAAGTAAGCAACCTTATAGGCCAGAGTGTGACTGTGAGTATAGTGTATAGGCACTAACCCTTAATGGTTCAAGGTCAGATATTCTCCACTGACTTGATTGAATTACCCTTCAATGAATTTGATGTGATATTAGGTATGGATTAGTTGTCAGAGCACAAGGCAGTGATAGATTGTGAAAGGAAGAGGTTAAGTCTTTAGACCCTAGACAGTAGAGAGGTGATAGTTATAGGCGATAGAGGTTCCCTGCATAATGTTAATAAGCCATAACAGCCAAAAGACTGATAAGAAAGGGGTGTGAACCTTTTCTAGCTGCTGTGATCGATACTACTATCCAGACACCTAGTTTATACTAGATTCTCGTAGTATTAAAGTTTCCTGAGGAATTATTAGGGTTACCATCGCATTGGGAGTTAAAGTTCGAGATTGAGACATACCTAGGTGTGAACCAAGTATCAATCACTCCTTATCAAATGGCACCAGCGGAGTTGAAAGAGTTGAAGACACAGTTGCAAGAGTTACTAGACAAGGGATTCATTAGGCCTAGTGTGTCGCCATGGGGAGCTCTAGTACTCTTTGTGAAGAAGAAGGATGGATCTCTCAAATTATGCATTGACTACAAGCAGTTAAATCGGAAGACAATTAAGAATAAGTACCTACTGCCTAGGATTGATGATCTCTTTAATCAATTGAGAGGTGCCAATTTCTTTTCGAAGATTGACTTGAGATCAAGGTATCTTTAGTTGCTGATTAAGGAGAGTGACATTCCAAAGACTGCTTTTAGAACTAGATACGGGCATTATGAGTTTTAGTGATGCCATTTGGGCTCACTAATGCCCCTGCAATGTTCATGGACTTGATGAACAGGGTGTTTAAGTAGTACTTGGATTAGTTCATGATAGTATTTATTGATAATATCTTGGTGTATTGTAGAACATTGGAAGAACATGAATAGCACCTCCGAATTGTGCTACAGATACTGCGAGAGAAGTAGCTATATGCTAAGTTTAGCAAGTGTGAATTCTAGCTTAGAGAAGTGGCATTCTTAGGCCATATTACCTCAGCTGAGGGTATTAGAGTGGACCTGAGCAAGGTAAAGGTAGTGTTGGAGTGGAACCCACCTCAAAATGTGACAGAAATTTGAAGTTTTTTAGGATTAGTAGGATATTACAGGAGGTTTGTGAAAGGATTCTCCATGATAGCATCTCTACTGACATGATTAATCAAGAAGGATGTGAGACTTAAGTGGGATGACAAGTGTCAAGTAGTTTTGACAAGTTGAAACGGATGTTAACAGAAACTCCTATCCTGACACAACCAGAGTAGGTTAAGGAGTTTGTGATTTACAGTGACGTATCACACAACAAACTTGGTTGTACATTGATGCGGGAAAGGAAGGTGATTGCATATGCTTCTAGACAGCTGAAGCCACATGAACGAAACTATCTGATACATGACTTGGAGTTGGCAGCCATTGTTTTTGCATTAAAGGTGTACATATATTACTTATATGGAGAACGATGTTATATCTACACAGATCATAAGAGCTTTAAGTACTTGCCTACGTAGAAAGAATTGAATTTGAGGTATCGAAGGTGGATGGAGTTGATCAAGGATTATGATTGCCTAATCGACTATCATTTAGGTAAAGCAAATGTAGTCACTGATGCACTAAGTCAAAAGATGATTACTGCATTGATATCTATGTATTCTAGAGTGGAGTATATGCCGGATGGTGTACTATTGGCAGAGTTACAAGTTAAAGTGGATTTTAGATAGCAAGTGAAAGAATCACAGGCGAGAGATGCTCATTTAGTGTAGATGATGGACAAAGTCAAAGAGGGGAAGGCTATAGGCTTTGAGATAGCAGAAGATGGAAGTTTGTACTATCAAGGTAGGCTGTGCGTACCAGAGATTGATGATTTGATGTTGTAGATATTGAAGGAAGCTCATGAAGCACCTTATTTGATGCACCTAAGCAGTACAAAAATGTATTTAGGATTAAAGTCTCAATATTAGTGGCAGGGATAAAGCAAGAGGTTACAAAATACATAGCAAGGTGTCTGACATGTCAACAAGTCAAAGTGGACCACCCAGTTCCTTCTGGATTGCTACACCCTATTGTAATTCCAAAATGGAAATGGGAGCAAGTTACCATAGACTTCATAACTGGACTGTTGATGACTAGGAACCGATGTGATGCTATATAGGTGGTTGTGGATAGATTGACCAAGATAGCACATTTCGTACCAATGTTGATGGATTCCTCACTGGAGAAGTTAGCGAAGCTTTACATCGATGAGATTGTGAGATTACATAGAGTACCTGCAGCGATTAAATTAGATTGTGATCCAAGGTTCACATCTAGATTTTAGATGAAATTTCATGAAGCTTTGGGTACACGATTGATGTATAGCATGGCATTTCATCCACAGACAGATAGGCAATCAGAAAGAGTCATACAAGTATTAAAGGACATGTTACGAAGCTGTGTTATTGAATTTAAAGGTGGTTGGGATCAATACCTAGCCCTGATAGAGTTCGCCTATAACAACAGTTATCAGGCTAGTTTAGGCATGGCACCATATGAAGCATTATATGGTCACCGATGTAGAACCCCACTTTATTAGAGTGAAGTGGGTGAAAGCAAGATCATTGGATCATATCTAGTGCGAGATGTAAAAGAAAAGGTCAAGTTGATCAAGGAAAGGTTAAAAGCAGCCACAGATAGACAGAAATTGTATGTCGATCTAAAGAAAAGGGATGTCGAGTATAAAGTGGGAGATCGAGTATTTTTGAAAGTGTAGCCTTGGAAAAAGATGTTATGATTTGGCAAGAAAGGCAAGGTCAGTCCTAGGTTCATCGAACCATATGAGATTACAGAACGAGTGGGCCCGTTGGTGTACAGACTTGCACTGTTGCTAGAATTGCAGTAGACATATAATGTCTTCCATGTATCCATGCTGAGAAGATATTGATCAGACCTGAACCATATGGTAGCGGCTAAGGAAATACAAGTGCAACCTGATTTGATGTACGAGGAAGAACCAGTGGAGATTTAGCCATAGAGGTGAAGCGATTAAGGAACAAGGAGATTCCATTAGTGAAAGTGCTTTGGAGGCACCACAATATGACTGAGGCTACATGGGAGAGTGAGAAGCAGATGCCGATGTAGTATCCTTAACTATTTGGTTTAGGTAATTTTGAGGACGAAATTCCTTATAAGGGGAAGCATTGTAATGCCCGAAAAGTCAAAATCTTATGAACAATACCAGACGAACTCGGATGATGTTCCTCGTGGTGCGAGTCATCATTCTAAGTTCGATGACTGGCATATTGGTCATAAAACTTTGATAGGCCTGAAAATAAGAAAAATGAATGAATTAAAAATTTTATTAGAACCAATAATTATTATTAGGTTATAAATTAATATTTTTAGAGATAAAAAGATTTTAGGCCGAGACAACCCTGAGACCGGGAATGTGTCCGGATGATCTAGAAAATACCATACCATGAACCTCAAAAATTCCACTGAGTATAATGGTTGAAGAATTGGAATTTTTTGAGGTCAACTGTTATTTTTATGAATATTTTATTTTGGGCGTGAATAGTGCTAAAAAATCAATAGAGGAATTTTAAGTTGAAATTTTGCATGGACCTTAGTCTTATTAAATTAGGAATTTTAAAACTAGAATGAGAATTTTTGAAGCATTAGAGAATATTTTACAAATTTTTGAAGTCTAATTTGGTCTGTGATGAATAGTGACTTTTTGATCCCGAAGGAATTTTGAGCCGAAATTTTACGTGAGCCTTAGCATTAGTAATTGAGGATTTTTACAATTGTACGAGAATATTTGGATTTATAGAAAATATTTTTGAATTTTTCAAGGAAATTTTGAGTTAATTAATGTATAATGGATTTAGGCCTTAATTGGCCTAAATAAATGGATCAAGCCTAGCCCACATTAGCTATTAAAATTGCAAAAACAACCTATAAGAGGAGAAAACTCCATCTTCTTCCTCAATCTCTTGTGGCCGATGCCATTAATAGCCCTCTCCTCCCATTTTTCAAGCTTTCTCTCTCTAACACACATCATAATTCCCTCTAAAAATCATCAAAAATAAACATTCACCATTCCAAGGTCTCAAATATATCAAGAATTTCAAGAAAAAGGGATTAAATAG